>CM040743.1:3290145-3375145 GCA_022829145.1 Albula goreensis
AAGAGCAGAAAAAAAGGTGTGAGAAAGAATTCACGCCTCCCTTTTTCCTGTAGTTATCTTTTGTAATGGGTTGTTTCAAAATGCGTTATGGATTTCTGTGAGCAGAAGCATGATTTCAGTGTCATCCCTATGGCTGATTTTTTACAATTTAAATTAACTTATCTGTACACAACAAAGTGCAGAATGAATTTGAAGCGTGTCATTTCATTATGTTCAACGAAAATTACAGTTCAAAATTACAGCCACATGTAAGAGTGTTTTAGTGGAAAGTAAAAAGCTTCAAGTTAACACCACACTGATACAGTCGGGCTGTCTAAGACCCTTCCACTGTTTTCAGCAGTCTCCCTGGCATCAAGGTCATGGGATAAAGCTCAAGGTCACAGAGTACCACTTGTTGATTCCTTTCCCTGGATGGAGGCTGAAAGCCCATCTGTGCTCTTGCACAAAGGGGGTGGTTTTAGTAGAAACTGCTTCCGAGAATCCTTGGGGCCTCTGTTTGCTACAGCAGATGCCCATTTTTTTTTCCTCCTGAAGAAAAAACTCATTCTGCCAAAGAGTGAGACGAGTGTGACACAGAGCTTGTACAAAGACCTCAGGCACCTCTGACTGAATATGGAAAGGTTTTATCCAAGGATGAGAGTCGAGGGCACATTTTATCACAGGACTATAGAGAATAGAAACTCCAGGGCATTTTTCATCACATACTTACTGTAATCAAGACCCAATATGTGTTGCCATTTCTGTGGTGTATTTGCATATTTTGTTTAAAAAAAAAAAGAACAAAATTAAAAGGGGACTGAGTTCCTTCCTCAGCTGCCAGGCCCTTTGGATCGCAGGACTGCAGATCGAAATCCTGCAAAAGAGTCAGAGCAAACGTGCCAAAAAAAAAAATATTGCCAGTTATACAGAGGTGGAAAAGACAGAGAACATTTTTTTCCTGGTGTGATACTACAGATTCCAGAAGCTTCCATAGAGAGCGAAGACGGGAAGTTTTGGCCGGAGCCGCCTTTTGTTGTAGGGTTTGATGTGGTGCTTGCACGTCTCAAATTGCCAGAGCAAATTCACGAGCAGAATCCGCCACAACGCTTTCGTTACTGCTGTGTGTGTGTGTGTGTGTGTGTGTGTGTGTGTGTGTGTGTGTGTGTGTGTGTGTGTGTGTGTGTGTGTGTGTGTGTGTGTGCGTGTGTGCGTGTGTGTGTGTGTGTATTTATCACTATACCAATGTAATTACTCTTCCGTTGCATTTTGCTATGGTTTGTCACACCACAGTAGGTTAACCCATCCACCTAACTCAAACCTAGCCTCAAGAAAAGTTTGAAACATGTTTTAACCATGTGTAAAATATGCATCATATTTCAGAATAGATATGCATTAATTCCAATTTAATGTATGTATAGATTATATATACTCTGCATTCTGCATATATGTAATTTTCATATTATCTGGAAGCCCTATCTCAAGTAAAACTGAATTGGAGGCAGGAGCATGTGTGAAAATGTCATTTTAATGTAATGAAATGCACTCAGTGTGCCCTTTGGATTGAGTTCTTTTAGCTATGAACTCACACCATGAATGTTATTACCATGAAGACAATCAATCAGCTCGCCCAAGAGGTGCACGATCGTTTCCATTTGCATGTTATAAATGCATTGGGCTATTCTGATGCATCTGCCCTCTGGCCACAACTCCTCAACAAGCCAGAGAAATTATTCATTATTTCAATTTTCAAGCACAAACCTTCATGCGTTTGCCACGGGTTGAGGAGTTACTCGTGATCACACCTGACTAGGTTAGAAAGGCAGGTGTAGCAGGTGTAACTGCAAGGTACGCTGTTGTGTTTGATCAGATCTCTTGACCAGATGTGGCTGTTAAGGGTGATGAGACAGAGGGAACTTAGCTGCCTTACCCCCTATTTTCCTCCCACAGTGAGAAGGGGCCAGCTGTTGCCTCACCAGTGTGGACCTTTAGCCATATCCAGTAATGATGTAACCAGGACTCAAACCCCTGATCACAGAGAAAGAGTATTCACAGTGTGAGCTACCCAGAAGCCTCGTAAGTGTATTCTTGCCTGAAATTGTTTTGTGTGTGTGTGTGTGTATGTGTGTGTGTTTTCCCTATCCATGAGTGTACATGTGTGTCATTCATCAATCTCCAGTAGTCATGCCTATTCAGCATCAAAAAACTCAATTTCAACTCCTAATACACTACAAGAAGAGAACAAGCATCTGTCCTTGACTTACATACAGCTCCCACGATCACAGGGAGCTGCATTCAAGGGGAAAATGGCTGTGACCTTCCTGTACTTTTTCTCTGCTTCTGCAAAAACCTGAAAGAACTTTTGTTGTGTGCTTGTGCACAGATCAATGTGTAGTAGAGATTGCATAAGAAAGCAAAACAACATGATAGGTCAGAATCTTCTTGTTCCAATTGCTTCTACTGGCCTTTTGCATCTTTACCACTATTTCTCTCTGAAGATCACTGTTTTCTGGAGTGAGACCATATGGCACAGTCCATAGGATGGGCTCCTCTTTAACTCCATGCCCCCTCTTCAAAACTGAAGCAAAGAAGGAATCAATTGAAAAAGGACAAATACATTGAGGAAGAGTGCAGGCAGATTATTAATGACCAAAGAATGAACAGGTTTTTGCGAGCTCAGCAAACAGCAAGGTTACCTGTCCATATGTTTCTGAAAGTAGTCGCATACTCTAACCCTAATCTGAACCCTAACCAACCCCGCAAAACCTTCCTCCTGATTTCAGCCGAAGAAATATTCATGATACATGAGCAGAGGCTTGTGATGTCGGATTTTTGCTTGGCGGAAAAGTCTGTTCTAATGGAATAGCATAGTTCTGACCAAGGTCTGAAACAGGGCAAATTTACATCCTAATTTATCCTAATGTTCTGGGGATGTTCCAGCAACCAAAAACTGTCAGCTGAGAAGAGACAAAGTGCTTTTTACTGATCGTACCCAAAGCCTTCAAAGCTAGCCTTCCACTTTTCAATCAACACCATTCAAGACACATTCTTCTCGAGAGCTCAAACCATTCCACAGCTCCAAAGACACTTCTTTTAAGAGCTTAAAAAGGCAAGTTGACACAGATATCCAAAGATCAAGCAAACGCCTCTCAAACTTATATTTCTCTATCAAAGCAATTGGATACCCCTGTGAATAAGGCCTTACGCGTTTCGAGTTCACACATATGATAATGAGTGTTAATGAAGGGTTCTGGTAGCTTAATCCATCCGCTGCACGACATCAGTGACTGGAAGGTTTATTAGTGTCCTCCGCTAACTGAGAACATGCATGCTTTCTGGAGTGTAGTGTAATGGTTAGGGAGCTGGGCTTGTAGCTCAGAGGTTACAGTGTAGTGTAATGGTTAGGGAGCTGGGCTTGTAGCTCAGAGGTTACAGTGTAGTATAATGGTTAGGGTGCTGGGCTTGTAGCTCAGAGGTTACAGTGTAGTGTAATGGTTAGGGAGCTGGGCTTGTAGCTCAGAGGTTACAGTGTAGTATAATGGTTAGGGAGCTGGGCTTGTAGCTCAGAGGTTACAGTGTAGTATAATGGTTAGGGAGCTGGGCTTGTAGCTCAGAGGTTACAGTGTAGTGTAATGGTTAGGGAGCTGGGCTTGTAGCTCAGAGGTTACATTGTAGTATAATGGTTAGGGTGCTGGGCTTGTAGCTCAGAGGTTACAGTGTAGTATAATGGTTAGGGTGCTGGGCTTGTAGCTCAGAGGTTACAGTGTAGTTTAATGGTTAGGGAGCTGGGCTTGTAGCTCAGAGGTTACAGTGTAGTATAATGGTTAGGGTGCTGGGCTTGTAGCTCAGAGGTTACAGTGTAGTGTAATGGTTAGGGAGCCGGGCTTGTAGCTCAGAGGTTACAGTGTAGTATAATGGTTAGGGTGCTGGGCTTGTAGCTCAGAGGTTACAGTGTAGTTTAATGGTTAGGGAGCTGGGCTTGTAGCTCAGAGGTTACAGTGTAGTGTAATGGTTAGGGAGCTGGGCTTGTAGCTCAGAGGTTACAGTGTAGTGTAATGGTTAAGGAGCTGGGCTTGTAGCTCAGAGGTTACAGTGTAGTTTAATGGTTAGGGAGCTGGGCTTGTAGCTCAGAGGTTACAGTGTAGTATAATGGTTAGGGAGCTGGGCTTATAACTCACATGCCTGAAACAGAACATAAAATCCAACATAAGCGACATTGTAGAGGCTAGAGGTTACATGGGAAGGGTGAGATCTGTATAAACGATACAGTGTGCCAAAGTATAGGCTGTGTAAGTCATTCTGAATATGAAAGTCTTCCCTGTTCCTAAAACATAAATGAAGCAGTTTTGTCTGACTGTGATTTTACATCTGACATGCGTGCATTGGGGCCCGGAAAGCTGATGCTGAAATGTCTGTCCTGCTTTGGCGCAGCTCAATGGATCTGATCAGCCAGTGTTCTCTCCCGGGATACAGCCCTTTCTGCTGCAGTTTCACTGTGTGTACCATAGAGGGCGCTCAATGATTCTTACACAGCTCCTAACTGTCACACAAAACGTTTTTCTTAGGTCTGAGTCCATGCCACGTGTCTGATTCTGGACAGAATTTTTGATTGAACATCCCCCCCAACACGCACGCTGGTGTACACGAAAACACGCACACACACACACACACACACACACATGCACACACATGCACACACATGTACATACACTCACACACATGCACAAACACATACGCACGCACCCATGCACGCACACACACATATATATTTTATATATTTTGTATATATGTATATATGTTAAATATTGATCATATTTAATCAAAATATTTTTTTTTTTAAATAAGAAAAAAAATTGTGGATCAGAGACAAACCTATTGCAGTAAAAAGGGGGTTTTGCTTTAATGTGATCCATTTTGCATATCTTCTGGGGCATTTACCTGTCCATGGAGGGCAGTCCAGAAAACACAATGTTCATGAATATTCATGAATTTGACATGTTAGTCATCCAGGTAAACTGTCTGTTGACTGACAGCGAATACTAAATACAGACCTTTTAATCGTGGCAGTGAATTACCAACAACAATATGATTTTCAACGTTAAGATATGGGAGTCATCTGAAACAGTAGTCCTCAGACTCAATCCCGGGGTACCCAACATATGACAGTTTTTGTCACAGCCACTCTTGAGATAAATGTTTGTTTAAAGTTTCTGACCCCATGTAGTTCTGTTTTACAGTGTTTATTTTAACACAGTGCAGGTTTGACTCATTGTAATTTGCAGTGGTTTAGTTTCGATGGTGAGGTGTCTCCCTCTCAATATACTCCACTGCTTCACCTATCAGTCAATAATTAACCAATTAAAAACGGGATGCCCTTATAATGGAAAATTCTGACGGATCAGCCTTATAGCATTATGGACCAGAGCACAAAAGAATATTTTATCTGACTAATTAGAAGTTCTAGGACGTGAAACACGGGCCTGTTTCTGGCGTAGTATGGCTTAAATGGGTAAATTCCATATGACGTTAAAATCTCCATATGACATTAAGAAGATGTCTAATTAAGAACAATTAACATGCTCGTTACGAAAGAGGGGGCTCAAAATTGAAATGGAGAGAAAAAGAAGCACTCACGGCGGCCCCCCAGGACCGAGCTGGAGAACCGTTCATTGATCTGCAGTTTCAGCACGTCAGAGGGGCTGTGGCACAGTACTGTGTGTGTGTGTGTGTGTGTGTGTGTGTGTGTGTGTGTGTGTGTGTGTGTGTGTGTGTGTGTGTGTGTGTGTGTGTGTGTGTTACGCACGTGTCCTGACTGAGATCAAAGGAAGAGCTTTTGACAATCGCTGCTGTGTCACGTGTGTTTTTACCACCTGTGATACCTGTGCAAAACTATGTGTCTTTGCAATCATTTCTTTTCTTGCTGTATTGTTGCCTCGTGTCCTTTGTGTGGTGGATTGGCCGAACTTCATCTAGTCAAATAATTTGTCATGTTTTCTGCATGTGAGTGAAGAGTCACCGTTGTCAATGTGTTTGATTTACGGATATGTAATTGAATGTGTTAATAAACAAGTGGAAGAATATGAGAGGCAAAATGCGCTGAACATGTTATATTGATGTTTGTGGCATTTTCTTTGCTCTTGCGAAATTGACAACCAAAAAAAAAACCTTTCCAAGTATAGCAAATAATGCTTTTTTTGCCATGCCCCCTTTCTGCTGTTAACCATAATTGTTTTGGTTATTTTCACAGCAATTTGTGAATTAAAATAGCAATTTTGAAAA
The DNA here is from genome assembly GCA_022829145.1 of Albula goreensis. Lineage (NCBI taxonomy): Eukaryota > Metazoa > Chordata > Actinopteri > Albuliformes > Albulidae > Albula > Albula goreensis. The sequence goes on from CM040743.1 coordinate 3,296,401, forward strand.
ATGTTCCTTGGACTCTAGTATTTCTGTGTTTGTGATAATTGGACTACAGAGAAAAAAAAAGAGGACAGGGATGAAATGTGTAAACAAAGCTGTCTACATCACCAACAATTCCAGCAGCCCGGCAGTCACATGCACAGATCGTGATGCCAGGACTCACATATTTAAGGAAGTAGGACAAAGAAAGCACAAGCGAGAGAGAGAGAGAGAGAGAGAGAGAGGACAGAGAGAGTTCGATGAGAAGGAACGTGTATGTGAACTTCACCACGTTTTCCGTGTTGCCTCAATTAATCTGAATTAATTTTAATTAAATTGGATGGGGTAGGTCTGCCACCCCCTGCGGAGTTTGCTTTGAAAGTAAATCGAGGTAATGGAACATGATCCACTCGCTGTGGGGCTCAGACAAACAGCTGAGAAGGCCTGGCCAACACACGCTCAGAGACCACTGCAGATGGGCCGCCCCCAGCCAATGAGACCGCATCTTGGGTGAGATCTACCAACTCCAGCTTTGAGCGTGCCATCTTAATGAGAGCTCATGGCCGATGTAATCAATGCCTTTGACTGAGGATGTAGCTGATGAGATCCATGCAACTCTGGATGACCATGTCTTTGCTTATGGGATGTCAATGAGTCAATCTGAGCCACTTCCCAGTAGCCTCTATAATCCAGACCTTCAGTGGTCTGTGAGATCATGTGTATTGACCAGACCACAGGGAGCCAGCACAACCAGAGCAGCCGCTCCATGTTGTCATCTGAGACAGTTAGTTTCCACCAGGCTGGTCTGGTTCATGACTGGTTCAGTGACAACCCAAGTTTCACAGCATCTTTCTCCCTGCATATTCTCCCTTTCTAAACCCCATAGAGAAGTTTTTTTGGCATTAGGTAGAAGATCTATAACCGAGATCTGTACATCCATGTTCACCTCCTCCAAGCTACGATGGAGGCTCTCCAGGGCTGGATGAGGCATACAAGAGTTCTTCCCCCCGCTGCCCGGCTAAGGATAACATCGCCTGGGATGTGAATGAGGATCTCTGACCAGAGACAGGATGCTGAGGCAGAATAAATGTGATTTCTTTACATACAAACAGTTTATTTTCATTAGTATATATTTATGGATGTGGACATTATTTTATTGTATTCTATGTTCTTTATTAGTAGCACATTTTACGGAACATTTCCTTTGTCACTCAGTTTCAGTGTACATTACATTATAGGAATTTTGCAGACACTCCTATCCAGAGCAACTTACAACTCAAAAGTTTAGTGTAGAACATTATATTAAGGGATTGAAATTTTTGAAAATATGTAAATATTTAGTTTCTTCAGATTGTGTTCATCATTTTTAAGATTTTTTCTCTGGGAGGAAAAAACACACGCACCATTATTCATTACAGAAACAGTTTTTACAGAAGTGTTTTGAATTTATCTCACTGGTGTGCAATGACCATGTTGTAGTGTATGTGTTATTGATGGCTTTTGCATGATGTGTGAAGGCAGAGTTTGGTTGATATGAAAGATTACGTGGTTTTAATGGAGAATTTGTTTTTGACATGAAAGTCTGAAGCTTGTGGAGATGAGCGTGCAGCTGAAATAATAAGCGTTGTTTCATGGATCAAAGCCACTGAAGACTAGAATTCCCCTATCAGTCGACCGTCAACCCCCCAACCCAACCCCCCCCCCTTCTTTGTTTCAGTATTACGTTGAGATTTCCCTTTATGTCAATAAGTCAATAATGAACAGCTCCAGTAAATATGAAAAATGAAATATTAACTTATGCCTGAGGCTTGTACTCAGCTGTGCCAGCCCTGTAATTCATGAACATTCGTAGAATATTCCTAATACTCCCTCTCTCTGCCTCTTCACCCACTGGTCTTCAGAAACTAAAAAAGGAAAAAAAAGCATAGCATTCCTTGGGATAAAATGAATGGAGAGGACTGTTATTTTCCCCTCTCCTTTACAGAGCTGTTCAGCTAATTCTCTCAGTATGGGTGGAGGTGAGGAGGCAGAATTTCTGTGTGTGTGTGTGTGTGTGTGTGTGTGTGTGTGTGTGAGTGTGCATGTGTGTGTGTGTGCATGCTGTATTTTGGGCTGTGTGTGCATGTGTGCATGTGTATGTGTGTGTGCGTGTGTGCTGTATTTTGGTCTGTGTGTGCGTGTGTGCATGTGTATGCGTGGGTGTGTGTATGTGTGTGCATGTGTGTGAATATCTGTGTGTGTGTGTGTGTGAGTGTGTGTGCATGCGTTTGGGTGTGTGTGCGTGCGTGAGTGTGTTCGTAAGTGTGTGTGTGCGTGTGTGTGTGAGCGCATATGTGCATGTGTGTGCATCGGTGCGTGCGTATGTGTTTGTGCATGTGTGTGAGTGTACGTAGATGTGTGTGCATGGGTGTGTGTGTGTGTTCGTATGTGTGTGTGCGCCCGTGTGTGTGCCTGCGTGTGTGTGTCTCTCTCATGGTAGAAAACAAAAAACAAAACTGATGTTAGCACTTGGATTGGGTGTGCCTGTGTGCGTGCATGTGTGTGTGAGTGTGCGTGTGCGAGTGTGCGTGTGTGCGTGTGTGCGTGTGTGTGTGTGTGTGTGTGTGTGTGTGTGTGTGTGTGTGTGTGTGTGTGTGTGTGTGTGTGGGGGGTGGTAATAAATTATTCCTCATAATCTTCTTCCTGGCGGGGCGTGTTATTACTGAACATTCAGCGCGTTTCAGTTTTCCATCCATCCTTTGGCCTACGGTGGAAAAATCAAACTCTTTATGAAGAAATGGAGAACTTCAAAGGCTCTGCGTGTGAGCCCACTCCATGCAATTCCACGCGCAAAACCAAGGACCTGCAGTAACCTTAAAAAAACATATATCTGTGAGAGCACTGCTTCTCAACCTTGGGGTCCGCGAGATTGCAGGGAGGCGCAGGGCCTCACATGTTTGGAGGCTGTCAAATGTATATCCGTAAAACATGTTCCACTAATCAGAAATAATTCATTCACTGGACAATTATAGAAATCCTTAAGTGTGTCTATTTGAAAAGCTGCATTTGTTCAATTTACCCACATCATTCTAGCTTCAGTTGTAGTCCCCGCGACTAGCGCTTGCAAAGCAAAGATAGGCCTATCCACGCATCATACAATTATTGATCTTCTCACGACAGCTAGCCAGCTCTCACAGCATCCTGGTGTGTCACAACATCGTAGTTTTATGGGTGAAATATCAAAGTAGACATGTGTGAGAAACATAGAAGGAAAAAAAAGCGTCTGTTCGTGCATCCAGGGCAGCTCTAGCCATTTGGTGCCCCGGGCAAGATTAGGATCCTCTTTTCTCTGTCTTATTCCTTATACATGCTTGGACCTTTTCATTATGAAATAAAATGTGAAAATAGATATCTGCTTTGAATTATTATTATTTTATTTTTATTTTTTTTAATAAGTATTTTTTTTTTGAGGACCACCACTAGGCGACTATGGCCTATGCCTTCAGCCAGCCCTGCGTGCGTCTTTGTGTCCGGAGTTTTCCCGTCACATGAACTCGCTCCGAGAGGAATTAAAGTCCCATTTTGCTGATGTTGACGTGTGCTTACCCAGCGAGTCGCGGGAGATGGAGCCTTTCGTTTCCAGCCTCGAGGATGCGGAAAAGCTGGGCTGTGAAGATGAGCTCGCAGACCCTACAGATGATTCTGCACCAAAAAGATATTTCCACCAGCATGGATTCAAGGGGTTTTGGATAGTCAGACGACCTGCTGTTGCACTTAGACTGGACAACCACATGGAGGATTCTCCCATTCAGCACTGCATCCCTCTATGAAGCAGCTTCCAGTGCTCTTGTGACTATAAAAACAAAATCCCGCAACAGACCGAGTGTCCACCAGGATTTTAGACTGGCTGTCACTGACATTACACCTGACATTCCATTCCTGGTTAAGGGCCTGCAAGCCCAAGGCGGGCATTAGTTTGCACGAGTTTACAGAAGTTAGAACAGTTTACAAAAGTTTCGTGCTGATCACGTTCTGACAGCTGTAGACCTAAATATCAAAGTGGCAGAGACAGTCATTCATTATATTTTAATGTGTGTTAAAGCACTCTGCATGTCAGGCCAAATGTACTGTGTTCCCAGTTCATTTAGCCTAGCTGTGTACAACAAGATCAAATATAACATGAAATATGTAACATGAGATATGGCAGATACTGTGAACAGCTTAGCCAGGGCTGGAAAGGAATTAAGATTCTGATTCTGCCAATCGCACATTCTGTTTCTGTCTGTCCCACATTCTGATTCTGTCTATCCAGATTCTGATTCTGTCTATCCCACATTCTGATTCTGTCTATCCCACATTCTGATTCTGTCTGTCCAGATTCTGATTCTGTCTATCCCACATTCTGATTCTGTCTATCCCATGTTCTGATTCTGTCTGTCCAGATTCTGATTCTGTCTATCCCACATTCTGATTCTGTCTATCCCACATTCTGATTCTGTCTATCCAGATTCTGATTCTGTCTATCCCACATTCTGATTCTGTCTATCCCATGTTCTGATTCTGCCAATCGCACATTCTGATTCTGTCTATCCCACATTCTGATTCTGTCTATCCAGATTCTGATTCTGTCTATCCCACATTCTGATTCTGTCTATCCCACATTCTGATTCTGTCTGTCCAGATTCTGATTCTGTCTATCCTACATTCTGATTCTGTCTATCCTACATTCTGATTCTGCCAATCGCACATTCTGATTCTGTCTATCCAGATTCTGATTCTGTCTATCGCACATTCTGAGTCTGTCTATCCCACATTCTGATTCTGTCTATCCAGATTCTGATTCTGTCTGTCCCACATTCTGATTCTGTCTATCCTACATCCTGATTCTGTCTATCCCACATTCTGATTCTGTCTATCCAGATTCTGATTCTGTCTATCCAGATTCTGATTCTGTCTATCCCACATTCTGATTCTGTCTATCCAGATTCTGACTGTCCATTCTGATTCTGTCTGTCCAGATTCTGATTCTGTCTGTCCAGATTCTGATTCTGTCTGATTCTGATTCTGTCTGTCCAGATTCTGATTCTGTCTGTCCCACATTCTGATTCTGTCTATCCTACATTCTGATTCTGTCTATCGCAGATTCTGATTCTGTCTGTCCAGATTCTGATTCTGTCTGTCCAGATTCTGATTCTGTCTGTCCAGATTCTGATTCTGTCTATCCCACATTCTGATTCTGTCTATCCCACATTCTGATTCTGTCTATCCAGATTCTGATTCTGTCTATCCAGATTCTGATTCTGTCTATCCTACATTCTGATTCTGTCTATCCCACATTCTGATTCTGTCTATCCAGATTCTGATTCTGTCTGTCCAGATTCTGATTCTGTCTGTCCCACATTCTGATTCTGTCTATCCTACATCCTGATTCTGTCTATTCCACATTGACATTTGAAAAGACATGTGCTTGAACAGCTTTCCGTGAAAACAGTAAGGTTGTGAAGAAAAGGATGCGTTAGCTAACATCTGTACGTCACAAACTGTAACTAGGCTTGTGTTGTGTAAGTCACATATCGATTTGCCTTTATTCAAACACTGCCTTTCAGTCAGCAGAGGCATCTCAAGGACTCTGAGACAAAGACAGGAGCCCAACATTTCATCTGCCGTGTTTCACTCCATTTTCTACATCTGAAAAACCAGTGCAGTGGCTCTTTGGTTCTGCTGGACAGTACGAGATATCTGCCCAATCAGAGCACGTGGTGTGGACTGCAATGGAGAAACAATGAGACAAAAACCTGTTCCCACAAAAAATAATATAAAAAAATTAAAAATCAAGACAATAATAATACTACATATGATCTAAATGTATGCGTCAGACAGATGTCTGTCTATAAATTATCCCCTTACTATGCATTATAAACTCTTTATGCTCATGAGATTCTTAGCTCCCTGTATGTAATTGTGAAATCTCCAACTCCCTACCTCTACAATATCCTAATTTCATGGGTCTTCAGATAATTCATCAAGACTACAGTTTCAAGTGTTTGCCCCCAGGGTGTGTGTAAGCTAAGCAGGCATGGGATGGGTTTCTAAGTGGATGGGAGACCTATGGAGAAATCTATGTTGCTGCAGGCAGAGGTGTTGGTGGGCCAGTTGGGGGCACTCTTCCTCCTGGACTAAAAAATTAAACTTAAAAGTGCATGTACACCAATTTGTGCAGCATGCTATCTGGAAAAAGAAAACACAAACCACCGATCTGAAAACAGTGACATGAATACGCAAGGTACATGAAGCAATGTTCCTAAACAAAGTGACTGTTAGCTTTACATATTGCACACCGTCCATTTATACAACAGGACTGTTTACTGGAGCAATTCAGGTGAGGTAAATTGCTTAGGGGTACAGCGACAGCACTTTGGCGGGGAATCAAACCTGCAACCTCTGAGTTACAAGGACAGATTCCTGAGTCTTATTTTACACCAGCACAGGCCAGGCTACCAGGGGAGCCTAAACAACCTGTGGATGCATGCTAAGACACGTCTCTGGCTGATGGTAAGACAGGTAATCCCCCCACATGGCACCTGTCTTCTCCCGTGATCACGGCCCATGAAATGTGTTCTTCCACACGCATTAAGCCAGAGGATCAGGAACCCAGTGAGGTTTAAAATGGCCCACCTCGAGTGCCACCTGTGCCTGTTGCAGCCCTTCACTCCCGCAATCCGGCCAGTGGTTATGTTTGTATTAATAATCATTAGACTCAGTTTGTTATTAGATTTTTATCTCACCTTTATTTAACCAGGAAAAAAACCTGCTGGGAAATAAAGTCTCTTTTACAAGGGTGACCTGGCCAATAGAACAGCAGAGAACATTAAAACAGTTACATGACATTACAATTAAAATATTACAGCAATAACAGCAATATACAATAACATACAATCAATTAACTGATCCAGACTACAGGACACATTTACATTTACACTGCAGAGCACTGATGACCTCATGCCTTTTATATCTGATGTAAGATGTGAAATACAACACACTTTTTGATTAATATGAGTCAGAGACGAATTGTGATTGTCATAGTTACAGCCACATATGTCTTTTTTTGTTTACTTTTGATGGTTATGTTAAATTATTCTGAACAAATTAATCTCATACGTTCCAATCAATGGTCCACACCACTGAAAACAGATTGCATTTTGTATCAAACTTTCATGTTAATCGGGTTACACCTAATTGCATCAGTTTCATTCTATTGACAATTAGTTTGAGCCCAAATGGAATATGTTTCATTTCAGAGGAGAAACGAATAAAATCAGGTGGAACATATTTGTGCGGACTTAAATGGAACTGATGGATTTAAATGGAACTGATCACATATAAATGGATCCAAGGATCAGTTTTTATCAAGTTTTATCACAAAAATAACTGACAGAGGGCTTGAGTAAAATAAAAACACTGCAGGTAACTGCACTTAATGAGGTAACTCAGACAGCATCTGGAACAGGCTTTAATGCCAGATTAGCCCAACACCAGACACTCAAAAACCACTGCTCAATCAGTAACATGAAATGTGATTACCCTTATCTAATGGCGAAAGAATACTGACAGTACTCCGGCCGCTTAACCGGTTTTTGTTGTTTTCCTTTTGCGCTTCCTCCGTCTCCGTGCCATGTGCTTGTGTTTACGTTTCCCTCGTGTGTTTGCTCCGCCCTCCGTTCCCCGCTTGATCGTTTCATTGTTGATTACCTGATTACCTGCCCCTTTTCGTTTGCTTGTTCTCTCACCTGTTCCTGATTCAACCTCTTTAGTTTTGTATTTAAACTCCGTGTGTCTCTGCCTCCGTTGTCAGTTCGTCTCAGTATTTTCCTGTTTCACATCCAACATTCTGTACCCGTGTGTTACCCTGCCTGGTTCCCTCCCCCTCCCTCCCCTCCTCTGATTGTCGTGTTTTTCTGGATCTCAACCATTTAGCTGTTTTACTACTTTTTGCTCTTGGATCTCCCCTTTGAACTGTTGCTGTGCCTCCTTGGTCTTGACCTCTGCCCAAACTTGACTCCAACTTGGAGTTGGCTGAAACTCTTGTTTATTCATATGCTATAACCTCATTATTATTCATGTTGTGCGATGCGAAGCGGTTTCATTTGAGGCCGAAAACATACACGCCGTCCAGTGCACACATTACAAAATGGTTTCTAACATTAAAACCATTCAGTACACCCATTTACATTCTGAAGATTCCAGAAAACGACAAGGTAATTTCCACGTTGTCGCGCTTTTCCCCCCTCTCTCTTTCTAGGACAATTCCCACGATACACCCGCAAGCGGGCGCACACAAATTAATTGAACAAATCAATGTTTGGCATGTCTTCTACAGCACTAGATCGCTACCATGAGGATTGCAGTCAGTAATTTACCCGATGCATCGTTTAATAAAAGTTATGAAGATCTTCGCCTTAAAGTTTACTCATTAGCCACAGTTATTAGGTTGGATGCATGTCTTGGTTACAGTCGAGCGTGACTGTATCAGAGACAACACCTATGCGCTGCGCAGGAAGTTTCCCCATGGGAAGCACCTGGAGACTGACCGTCACGTGTACCGGAGGCACGTGCATTACAGTTAATGAGGATTTTTAAGATCAGAAGAAATCCCGCTGGTGTGTGCGCAGCTACAGTCTCAATTACATGAAATACATTTTCTAATTAAGTGGAATTCCACCTGTTTCATCAAAATACTACCTTTCTTGTACACCAGCTTTAATAAACATATCTCGACAGAAAATCAATCCACAGTTTTTAATTGTTTTACTGATATAATTGCCTTGACTGAAAATTCTGCGAAGTTTATCAGCTGCTTCATACTTTATTCTTGTTGGCTTTTTCAGAGTCGTGCAAGCACGCTTTGAGGATGCGAGGTGCGCATTAGTTTAAGCATTCTGTTTATCCCATTTCAGATCATGGAAAACATGGGAAGGTATGGACAAACCGATATTGTGACTATGGGGCCGCATGTGAAAGTTGTAGTGAGAATCTGGACTTTGGAAGCCCATGTATAAATACAGAAGTACTGGAAGAATCGATTAAAGCATATGAGCTGCGTTATGTAGGGTGCTTTCCGTACTTCCTGTTATTGAGAGAGAAACTGAAAGCATGTAGCAACGACAGTGACTTTAAATGCCCAGTCTCAAAATAAATACCGTCATATGAGTTTAAAGCTGTCAACTACACAGGTGAGTTACCTGTAGCGTATGTATGTGCTCCTCTTGCTTAAAATAACTTAAATGCTGGACATGTTACCCGTACTGCTCGCTTTAATTGCAGTTTACGAGGCAGTTCTGTACGATGTGTCTTGATAACAGCACATACATAAATTTTTCCATTTGCTTTCGTTTTGTTAGGTATTTACTCCTTGCTTTCCGTGTAATTGCTGTTGTAATATGCTGCTGTGAGTGTTTTTACAGTAGGATTGAGAGGGGGCGGTGGGGAAAGTTTTTAAAAGACTGACATTTAAATACTTCAGAGTTAATCATGTAACAGTTGCAAATAAAAACATCTCGGTCTGTGCTAGCTCTACAGGTAGTAGCCACAAAGGCTACACTGAACGTTTCCATCTTGACAAAGTGAAAAGATACTTCCTTTTTGGTTGATTTGGTTCTTCATTGGTCAATCCACAGTAAAATACAGATCAGCAAGCGATTAGCTCAGAAACTCGCACTAAAACAACTGGCCTAGTGGTTTATCTTTCCTCACGTAAATTCGATCTGTTTGACTATGGTGTTGGCTTTGATAGCAGGGGGTTTCGATTGCCATGGAACCCACCGGACAAACGGATAACGGCACCAGCGGTCAAGATTCACACGATGTTCCCTCAGACGAGTTCGATTGTCCCATTTGCCACGACGTCCTGAAGACTCCCATTCGGACAAGGGCTTGTCGACACGTGTAGGTTCCTTAAAGCAACACATAAAAAGTCCAATACACAAAAGTGCGGTATTTACAGCTGCTTCGTGTATTTAAAACATATACCGTATATTCCTCCTCACGTTTTCAACGTACTTATAGTATATTCCATTTCTGTAAGGGGGATTCCAGGACAGAACAGTGACACATAAGTGCTAAACTCCAGCAGTTTAAGATGAAGCAGTTTATCATTATTATTTATAATTATGTTGTTGTTGTTGTGGCTCTTCTGCAGGTTCTGCCGGAGCTGCTTTGAGGCGGCTGTGCGGGCCGGGGGTCCACAGTGTCCCTTGTGCAGGGGTCCGGTGTCTGAGCGGGAGAGGAAAGCGCAGGATGTCCAGCAGCAGATGAGAGCGAGGAGGGGCCCCTGCAGGGCCTGCGGATCTCTGGTAAATATTGTGTAGTGTTGGGTAATATTGTGTAGTTTTAGTGCATATTGTGTAGTGTTGGATAGTATTGTGCAGTCTGTGGTAAATACTGTGTCGTGTTTGGTAATTGTACAGTATGAGGTAAATATTGTGTAGTGTTGGGTAATATTGTGCAGTCTGTGGCAAATATTGTATAATGTTGGGTAATATAGTGTGGTTTTAGTACATTTTGTTTAGTGTTGGATAATATTGTGCAGTCTTTGGTAAATATTGTGTAGTGTTTAGTAATTGTACAGTCTGTTGTAACTATTGTTAAGTTTTAGGTAATGTTGTGTAGTTGTGGTAAATATTGTGTATTTTTGGCTAAATGTGCTAACTGAGGTGAATATTGTATATTTGCTTATGTGTGATGGTGTGTATACTGTTGTAATTGAGTGGAGCTGCAGTAAATGTTATGTATTTTTGGGTGATTAAGGGTGTGTTAATCATGTTCCCCTTTAATCATAATCTGAATTATTTGTCATTTTTTCAGTGAATAGTAGAATGTGTGTTATGATATGTTATAGTCTACAGTCTGGGGAGTCCCTTACTCTCGCTCCGAATTCCCCTTTTCAATAAAGGCCAGAAATAGCTGAGGAGACCGGACACTGAATTCCCCTTTTCAATAAAGGCCAGAAATAGCTGAGGAGATCACACCCATTATACATACCTGCTTCGGCCAATGTTGCCCTGCAGGGAAACTGGAGCCTATCCCAGCATGCAATGGGCAAAGGGCAGGGAGCCATCCTGGGCAGGTGGCCAGTTCACGGCTGGGATAGACAGATAATAACATACACACACATAATTTGGCATGTGTAACCCATCTGGCCTGCACGTCCTTGCCTGTGGGAAAACACTGGAGAAAGCCAACAAAACCATGGGGAGATAATGCAATATGTAGAGATGTATACAGAAGGTGTGTGCCCATGGCAGGGCTCTGGGCTCCTCTCTTTGAGAGAGAGGCCACAGTGCTAACCACTGAGCCACCCTGACAGTGTGAAGTCATGTCAACAGAGGAAATGTGTTGGTCTCTGTGGCTGGCAGCCCCAAAGGGTGATTAAGAGTTGACCATAGTGTCTGACAGCGAGGGACAGATTGAGTTTGAGGTGGTTTCTGTATCTCATTTGCTCAATACTGACCCCTGCTGACCACTTGGGGGAGGTTGGAATTTTAATTGAATTTCTGTTAATTCCATGAATTGATAGAATCAGAATGGAATGGATCTTGATTACTTGTAATAACAGATGGAATGCTTGTTAAAGGGAAAAATTAAGACGGGGAAAAAAAGCACAATGTTGATGTCTTTTCTCAGAGTCTTCTCAGCAAGATGAGGACCCACTACAAGTACTGTCAGGTGTACATCGATGAGTATGGCCCACCCCTTGACTCCCGAATCCTGTTGGGGGTCCATAACGGGGGCGGAGGAAGAGCACTTACACCAGCCCCCTCTAGGTAAACATCTAAGCAAACAAGCATCCATCTCTGCAGTTTAAAGTTGAGATTTTAGCTCCAACCAAGAGCACTGCAGTCTTTACATGGAGTCTTGATGTTTCAAAAAACTTTTCACTAAAATAATTCCTTTAACAAATGTAATACTTAAAAAAAAAAAAGAACAAATGTTGAACATTGGGTGAATTAATGTATTTTCACTTCATTTTATGAAAGTGAGAGGTTGCAGGTTTGATTCTCAGGTGGAGGTGGCACTGCCATTGTTCCTCTGTACCCCATCTCAGTTATTTCGATAAAGTATCCAACTGTGACTAGTGTGTTAAAATGCAGGCTGGGTAAGTTACTCTTGATACTTGCCTCTGCTAAATATCAAAATTATCAAACAGAGAATGCAGAGAGAGAATCTTAGACACAGATTAGGCATGTCCATTTAGCTCTTGGTTCAGGATGTTAAAGTGGTCCTCAGCATGTGGCTTCTTGCCTTTTTTTCAGGACTCTCCCTGGGGTGGGCGCACCGCCGCTGTCATCTCTGACAGGAAGGTAAGGAGAGCGGCTGTTTTCTGGTGTTTGGAGTACAGTCATATCCTGCTGTTTCCGGCATCCTGTTTCTGATTTTCAAAGAACTCTCAGCATGGCATTTGGGTCTTTTTATTAAGACGCAATCTAGTCTGTGGCTGGAATATCACTTGTGTCATAACTGCTTAAATAATCAGTAATGGATTGATATTTTAAGTCTTAGTTATGGTGTTGTAGGAATTCACATGTAAAGTAAGTGTGATACGCACTTATAATTGTGGTATTTATTTGAATGGGAAAGCAGAGACCCTTGGCAGAGGGTTGTTCTAGAGCAGGCTTTGCACTGTTCCCAGCTGGGTTTCCCAGTCTGCTTTCATCAATACACTTTCTCCTGTTCTTCCAGAGCCCTTGTATTGTTCTGTTTTCTTTCCCCTCCCTCAAGTTTTCATGTTTTTGGTTCTTTTTTGATAGTCATTTTCTGTTCTTAAAATTTCAGTGTTAGTGATGTTTAAAGTCATGTTTTAAACATCTTGTCGTATGTTTTAAATCATGTTCATATTTTGTCTTTTGGAGTTTAAAGATGCTAATTGTTTTAAAATTTATTTTATTTTTAAAGATACAAATTTCTCTGCCAACAATGTTTAATGTTAAATGTTTTTATGATCTCTGGCCCTTGTGTTATGGTTTGCTTTAATTTTCTTGCATTCTTCTGTAATCTTGTTCTGATGTTCCTACATTCTTCTTGGATTAAGTTTTCCTAATGTTCTGTGATTATGCTCTTGTTTTTGTGTATTTAATGTTCTTTTCATCCTCCTCTCTTCTCATGGTGCAATGTTCTAATGTTCTCCTGTTCTTTGGCTGTGTGTGTTTCAGCCTGGGAGATGTGTACTGCTGTTCTAATGTTCTCCTGTTCTTTGGCTGTGTGTGTTTCAGCCTGGGAGCTGTGTACTGCTGTTCTAATGTTCTCCTGTTCTTTGGCTGTGTGTGTTTCAGCCTGGGAGCTGTGTACTGCTGTTCTAATGTTCTCCTGTTCTTTGGCTGTGTGTGTTTCAGCCTGGGAGCTGTGTACTGCTGTTCTAATGTTCTCCTGTTCTTTGGCTGTGTGTGTTTCAGCCTGGGAGCTGTGTACTGCTGTTCTAATGTTCTCCTGTTCTTTGGCTGTGTGTGTTTCAGCCTGGGAGCTGTGTACTGCTGTTCTAATGTTCTCCTGTTCTTTGGCTGTATGTGTTTCAGCCTGGGAGCTGTGTACTGCTGTTCTAATGTTCTCCTGTTCTTTGGCTCTGTGTGTTTCAGCCTGGGAGCTGTGTACTGCTGTTCTAATGTTCTCCTGTTCTTTGGCTGTGTGTGTTTCAGCCTGGGAGCTGTGTACTGCTGTTCTAATGTTCTCCTGTTCTTTGGCTGTGTGTGTTTCAGCCTGGGAGCTGTGTACTGCTGTTCTAATGTTCTCCTGTTCTTTGGCTGTGTGTGTTTCAGCCTGGGAGCTGTGTACTGCTGTCCTTACTGCCAGCAGCAGGGTTTATCAGATATGGCCTTGGTCCAGCACTGCATCCTCCTCCACGCCAGGGCCCACACTCCTGCGGTAAGCCCCAGCCAGGAGCACTCTCCTCTGGGCTGATTTATCAAACCCACTGGTCCTCACCTCAGGTCCTGGAGGGCCACAGTGCATGCTGGTTTTGTTTCCTCTCTTATTTCACTGCAAGTTCAGAACAAGGAAACCAGGTGAGCTGAGTTAGACGTGTAGTCATCAAGTGCTGAGGAACTACAAATGCCATCATACCCTGATGTTAGATGAGATCATAGGTCTGGCTGAAAAAGTAACAGCCCTATTTTTTGCTTGGTAAATATGTGTCACAGGGTAGGCATATGTCACAGTAGTGATGTATGCTAGAACTTCATGGCATATGGAAAATTGCATCTATCAGACTTTTGTCAATTGCCTCATTGAGGGCAAAATACTCATATCTTCATGTTCACCATTTTCAAACTACGGGGTGTAATACACAATTGGAAAAACATCAAGGTTGAGTCCGGTGAGCTTTTAGTGACCACTGCCATTGGATGTGATCACTGACAACTGGTTTTGTAGGCATTTCTGTAAGTCTTTTCAGGTGAGCGTGACTGCTAAAATGACCAGGTGTGTTCCTTCCTGCAGGTCTGCCCTATCTGTGCATCAACCTCCTGGGGAGACCCCAGCTACTTCAGCAGAAATCTCATCGGCCACTTCCGCGCAAGGCACCGATACAGTTACGACATCTACATGGTGAGTTTGATCAATATTGATTGATTCATTCATTCAGTCCTTCATTGGTTCATTCATTCATGCATGCCAAGGGTTGTGACTGACAGTCATATCTTTCGTGATTTTAAATGCAATCAATAAAATTGATTAGTTTTTAATAAAATTGGTAATGTTTATTTTTTATTTTGCTATTTATCAAGGCAGGATAAGTGCAGGCACATCTTTGCAGGACAACAACAATACTATTAATAATAATATCAGAAAGGCAATTCACGAATCACTTGAAATCATCAAATTTATCAAAGCACATCCAATAGAAAGGTTTGTTATGTACTGCCAGCAATGCCGAGAGGTTACATTGAAAGGGATTTTTATCTGCTTTTATCCGAGCGAGTGAATGTGACTGCAGCTACAGTGGCTTCAGTAAGAGAAAGCGAAAGGCCAGAGTAACTGCACAAACTGCCAAGTGTTACGTCTCTCTCTCTCTCTCTCTCTCTCTCTCTCTCTCTCTCTCTCTCTCTCTCTCTCTCTCTCTCTCTCTCTCTCTGTGTTCTTGAGTGGCTTGAGAATGTTGTGTTGGTGAAAACGTTTGATAATAGAAGGGGGAAAAAGTCTGTGCTTGATTCAGGTGAAAAATTCCATAAACAGCAGGATGAATGATGCCTTCTATAGCTTTTCGTCAAATGAGAAGTGAAATATTGTAAAGTCAGACAGACGGGAGGGTGCTGGGCTATTGGGTTTAGACTGTATTCACTGCGCCAAATTTTTTGTGTGTGCGTTTGTGAGGTAGTACACGTATATACAAGATAGAAGCTTTTTATGTTACATAAATGCATACATGTGTTTCATCTGTTTCATTTGTACACGTGTTCCATGATGGGTTTGACTGAGGGGTGTTTTTTTTTTTTTTGTCGCTGTCAGAACGTGCGTGAGGATGAGGATGCCCAGCTCCAGCTGGCCATCCAGCAGTCCATCCTGCAGCTGACCGACAGGATCATAACCGCATGACCCTCGCAGCTCCTGCCAAAATCAAACCGCACCTTACCACACCGCTCTGAGCATCTCCTTTCCCCTAACACCTCAGCAGCTGCATAACAACGGCTATCGTTACAACCCAAACTCTCACACAAAAGCTCAATCAAAATAAATAAATCACACTTTCCATTGATAAAAAAAATCCCCTAAGCACTGAACCAAGCGGAATGTCATTGGACTAGAGCATTATAGAGGACTCGTTAATGTAGTGCTATGTAATTTCATTTGGGGAAAAATTTAGTGTTATGAAACCAAACAGTTTGCAAATAGAGACACATAATACTGAAAAGTAAGTCACAGAAAATGAGTGGTAATAAATCTGTATTACAGTCACTTCGATAGTTAAATCCTTTAACATTTACAGCTGCAAAGTCAATTTCAAACTTTTTTTCAGGTATTTAGCAGACACTTATCCTGAAAAACTCAGACTGTACATTACTGTACACAATTCAGACGCAATACCTTACACTAGGGCATATTGGCAGTGCCCCACCTGAGATTTAAACCTGCAACCTCTTATAGTCCAAGCTTCCCCACCAGTACACTGAACTGCAAGCAGATGAGAGGAGCACACTTGAACAAGTTTAAAGGAATATTCTTAGCACGTCCAATCATTAAAGGTCAGGGATACCTTACATTTGCATATTTTTACATCACATAAATTTACAGAACTTCATGGTTTCAAAGAACCTCATTTCCAGGGGCGCTTACATCTAAGACATTTTTCTGTTATTTGGCACAGTTTCCAGGTTCACTCTTTTTAATCAGAGTTTTTACAGTTTTAAATCCGTTGAAAGAGGGACCTTGTGTTAGCAATGTGAAACTCTTGTGCAATAGTGAATGAAAATAAAATGCCATTGCTTGTAAGATGGGGTTTTATTGTGTTTTTGATATTTTTGTATTGCTTGTCAGCGACTGGAAATTCACCTCTTCAGCTAAATTTTAGGCATAACCCACCACCATCATCTACAGACAGACCCCCACAGGTCAGTTCCAGCATGTTTTACTGGAAATTAAAGGAGCAGCTGCTCTATCTGTGAGGTAGGAAGTAGCTGATCCTGTCCTAATGCCCCTCTGTGGTTTTGTGCTTTAACTTCCTGCAATGGAATTTAAAGGTGTTGGAACTGACCGGTGGGGATTTCAGTCCATGGATGGGTGAGCAATTCACCTTCTTGGAAATAAAGCCTCAGAACCAAAACCCTGAACAAATGGCTGCTACCGTGATGAGCACGGTTTTTACACTGAAATACACTTCAGCAGCTTCAGTTACGAATTCCACCATGAGACTTCTAGCCGCCAGGTCTGGTGGTCTCATTGGAAAGTTTCCTTTGTGTGTGTCTGTGTGTGTGTCTGCGTGCACGCTTGCACGCACACTTTGCTTACAGGTGTGCACAAACGGATGAAAGAGGAAGTGGAAGTAAGGTATAACTGCGGTCTCCGCCGACAAGCCCCCTGTTCTCCCTGGGGGTTTCTGCAGCTGCCTCCTTCCTGTAAGGTGCTGCTTTCCAGGAATCACCAACATCAGCCCAGCAGGTCTGAGAAGACAACAAGAACAGTGCTAATGCTAGTTAGCATTTCACACCCAGTCAGGAAAAATCCCTGCAAATCTGTGTGGCATAGCTGTTTGCATTCACAAAAAAATAAAGCAATAAAGGGAGGGCTTGTCAGTGGGTATGGGTGTGAAATGTAGGGTGTAGTGGAGGAGAGTGCATACAAGTTAGACCCCCCCCCCCAAACTGAAAGTGGGGGTTTGCAGTGTTGGGTGTGGTTCTTGATGGTGATTGTGAATCCCAAACCAAGAGTAAATGGGAGGACCTTAAAAATGAGTCATTATGTTCTTATGCTCTTATGATGTCATAATTATGACTCTTTTTGGGCTTGACACAGTTCTACACCCCCTCCAGAAAGCGGGTAACTGATACACACCCACTTAATGTGCTGGTCTCCTCAGACATTCTAACATTTGTATATTCTTCTTGCAGTACAACTGTGTTTGGTCTTTGTAACATATTATAATAGTGCAGTCTCAAGTTTGACCACTAGGGTGTGACAGAGAACAGATACAGTCAGACCACCTTATCTGACTGCACCTTAGCAAAAACAGATGTTCAGGACACATATACAATAATGTAATGTTACCCTTTACGTAATCTATATGTGCTACTAAGGACTGCTGAAACCCAGGTAAATCATACTGACCAGAGTATTCAAATTTCAAATGTTCTTTTTTGACAATATCTGGATTTTTAAAACATATTTTTGAACCGCATTTGGTCAAAACTGTGGATGCCAAACCCATGGATAAGGGGAGTTGACTGTATAACTCTTGTTTCCTGTTGACAGTGGGATTATGGTGCTCAACGAGTCGATGCAAATACCTCTATCACTTCTGTCTTCACCCGAATCGCCTCACTGAAATGTCCAGCTGCATAAATGGACAGTGTGTAATATATAGACTGTGTATATTGCTCTGTATAAGTGCATCTACAGAATGTAGAAGAGTTATTAAAATGAGATTATTCTGCAAAATGTAGCTTTCTATCAACCCAAGCATGTGGCCGCTGTGTTGAGAGTTACATTTTGTCATGACTAGTAACATAAAAATTTTAGAAAATTGGTTTGGTGAAACATTACTTTCAAATGAATAATGTTAATTATGTTTCAGCACTGTTCTTCGTTACTCTTTTTCAAATAGTCAGTTTGACAGCAAGTTACACATGTAATAAGTGAAATGTTTTCCAATATGTTGAATGCAACATGATTCCTTCAATATTGGCATTTCAAAGTAATTTTAAAAAAAAGAAGAAAATAACCCATGGATGGCATTTGTTCAGGTTGGCTTGGAAGACTGGGGGCAGTCTGTTATAACATTAATGAATTTGATTAGATAAAATGATGAAATGTGATTTATGATGGGCTAAAGGTGAAATAGCTGCTCATGCAAAAGGAGAAGTATCTAACCTGTGCAACAGCAGCTCAGGAGAGATTTTTGAAGTGGGGGGTACCAAACTGTGAGGTCTCAACTTTTAAACTTATACAATATATATATTAATTTTTTTTCCCCCAAATTTGGGGGCCGGGAATGGATCGGGGTCCATATGAAACTGGAGGGGTGTATCTCCCCACCCCCCCGGGCCCTCCCACCCCGAAATCTGCACCCCTGCTGTGCAATCTTAAATAACACAGAGTACGCTGTAAAGGCAGCATTTGCATAAAGAAACTTCTCTGCATTGAAGTGTGCTTATCAGGTGCGTGTTCAGCAAAGCAGGCAAGTTAAACACACACACTCACACACACACTCTCTCTCACACACATATACACACTCTCACACACACTCACACTCTATCTCACTCACACACACACTCTCTCTCACACACATATACACACTCTCACACACACTCACACTCTATCTCACACACACACACACTCTCTCTCACACACATATACACACTCACACACACTCTCTCTCACACACATATACACATTGTCTCACACACACACACACTCTCTCTCACACACACACACTCACACTCTCTCTCACACATATACACACTCTCACACACACTCACAATCTCTCTACACACACACACACACACTCTCTCACACACACACACACACACACTCTCTCACACACACATATACACACTTCTCTAACACACACACACTCTCTCTCTCACACACACTCTCTCTCTCACACACACACACTCACACACACTCTCTCTCACACACATATACACATTCTCTCACACACACACTCTCTCTCTCACACACACACTCACACACACTCTCTCTCACACACATATACACATTCTCTCACACACACACTCTCTCTCTCACACACACACACTCACACACACTCTCTCTCACACACATATACACATTCTCTCTCACACACACACACTCTCACACACTCACATACACATTCTATCAGTTATCTGTGTGACATGCTGTGCGTGTGTGACATGCTTGTGGTTGCACTACTCTCCTGGATGTTTGATATCATTCACATTTATGTCAATTATTCACTCATGGTTACCTTGTACCTTATCGTGCACTCCCATCTTCCGAACATAGCAGTTTTATGCACATGTTTTACAGGACAAACAGAGCAATCATCAAGGCTGAGTGGTCCAAAGTTTCTCCATCTGATAAATGCTAGTTCTCTGCCTCAAACCCACTTTATGGCCTGCCTGCCTTTCAGCTGTGAGGACCATGGCTCTGCATTATTCCTCACTCTTTGTTCTGTGTTTGCTTTGCCACCAAATCTTATGCTTGGTAAGACTTTTTTTTGGTTTACCACATTGAAAAGTTAATATTTCATGCCGAGTGTCTTAGTAGAATATTTTGCGGTTTACATTGTTTATTTTCTTTTCATTCCGCAGCCCAAACCGAGACACTCCGGTGAGTGAGCCTCGTTGTTTTGATGCTGTGTACCATATTTTCCTGTAGAATGTCTTTTCCGTGGGACCAGGATGGGTATCATTCAATCAAACAAACTTAGTCTCTTCAAGGAGATGTGCTTTTCAGTCAAGACAAACTTCAGTCTCTTTCAGGACAAACGCAATTGTATTTTTGAATGAAAATACAGGTTTATAAATATGGATTTATATTATATGGTTGCTTGTCTCCAATGAAATATAATTCACTCAAAGAAAAATGATTGAATGATTTGATTGAATTGCATACGACATTAAATGAAGTGCCTTAGATTGAATCTGTCCCTACATTAGAAACATATGCTGTAAAGTGACATCACTGTTTAATCAATGCATACATCCTGATTAACCACAATGGTTTGTTTGATTGACAGTTTTTGATGTGGATGGTGGTAAAGACAGAGACATCATCGATATTAATGAAGGTTTGTCAGCATTTTTATTCTCTATTTCCATAATAAATAAATAATAATAAAACAACATGCACACATTTTCCGGTTATGACCTTGAATCAATGTTACACTCTTTTAGAAGCAGGATTGAATCTTGTGGAAGGTGACATTGTGCTTGATGAGGTGAGGTTTATATTTGATCAGTTTTAAGCATGTATGTGTGTTTGTACGTATACATGTATGTACGTGTGTGTGTGTGTTCATTAATTTTTAAAATCCAGTGTGTTATGGTGTGAAGGCTGCCAGAATCAGTCTTCATTCTGCATGCTGCAACTCTCATTCAAAGCTTCTTATTGTCTTATCTGTTCTGCAAAGAAAGTTTATTTTTTACAGAACTTTTTGTTTCATTTTTTTGTACTGATTACAGTACAATGCTACTCTGTTTTAAAATGAAAATGACACATTGCAAAGGGAATGTTTGCTTGCCATTGATAAAAAAAAAAAAAGACATTCAAACGAGATGATGTTGTAATGTAAGGACTTTTAGTTTTGACGGAACTGAATATGCTTTTGAAAAGATTAAGCGTGTTTGGTTGAATCCAGCCGACCGTTATAGGCATACAAACACGGGTTGTGTAAACTAATGGATCCGCCTTTATTTCGCGCAGAAACAAAGCAGGAACTCTATTATCGGAGAGGAATACAGATGGCCAACCACAGTACCCTACTACCTGGATGACAGCCTGGGTGAGAATGCACAGGACAGCCGAGAACTACCGGAGACTGGAGATGTTTCTGGGTGTCAATTTACAGGGACATGTCTGTATCGTGTAGCTCTTGCTTTGGTCGGACATCTACATAATGCCTTCTAAAAAGTGCTCACACATTCATAAATAGCTATACCATAGACTAGTGGTGTCAAACTCTAGTCGCATACCGCGTACGCCCACCGCATACACACGGCCCTCCGTAACACTGAGTTTGCTAACGCTGCTATTGTCGAAACGGATATTTTCAGTGTTGCTACGTCGGTAACCATGGTTTTAACAGGTCAGCAACGTACCACGTAAGGGCCACCGCCACTTAACATATAGATGTAAACGTAGCTTACTATGCTTTATGGCAGTTTATATACTGCTGCGCCTTGCGCAATGACTGATACGGTTATGAAGCTTAGAATAGTGCTATATAGCTATCTTAAAGACTCTTCTATAGATTTATTGCCAGCATGTATCTGTGAAACTCAAAAACGTATTTTAGTCATTTGGAAAAATGTATATGTAATTATTTGGCAATAAAATGTGTTGATTTGGATGGTCCACCTGGACAAGTCAGCATTGAAGACTGGTTTAAAAAGACTTGGCACGTCCAAATAATCACTTTCTCTTGATTTTTTCATTTTCAGAGAAGTTCCTATTGACCTCCATGTTTATCTCCAAAATAAATAGAACCTATGCCTTTCCAAAGAGGCATCTCTAATTTATAGCACATAATTAATGTTTTTTTCTTAAAAACTTGTGTTACTCAAACAAGACTGTTTGGAAAAAAAAAAATCTTTCCACTTTATTTGATCTCCCAAGTGACATGGTCTCCTCACGTTGTAGAAATCAATGCCAAAGGCGTGATCCTCAAGGCCTTTGAACAATATCGACTAAAAACATGCATCGACTTCAAGCCCTGGGAAGGAGAACCGAATTACATCTGGGTCTTTAAAGGCAGTGGGTAAGCGCGCGCTCTCTCTCGGTGCCTCTGTGATTCTTTGCCATTGACAACGCGAGCTTAGCTTCGCCACAAACGAGGAACGGGAATATCGCAAACAACCTGCCACAGGCTACTGAGGCTTCGCTTGGAGTGGAAGCCTGTGCCGATTTAAATCCTCCTCAACGGTTTAAGTAACGCCTGAAGAATCCATCGGGTGTTTATCTATGCCCACTGGTACATCAACAGCATCCAGAGAAAATCTTAACCCTCCGCTGCCAGACCCCAGCTCCAAACCACGTCAAATACTTCCTTATTCCTTTTTAAGATAATGCTTTGAAAAGTTGTGCTTTCTCAGATCACGAAGATTAAATATTTTCAGGGAAAAAAACACTCTCGGGATATGATTGTAATGTAGCTATATTCTTTGTAATATATTATTTCATAAAACATTAGTGTAGACAAGACAGGGTATTTTTTAACTTGTGGTATTGCGCCAATTTTCAGACATTAAAGTGGCTGACTTTTAATAAATCCTCGCTGTTGCTGCAACAACAAAATGAGATTCTAAATCTGATAATAGAGTTTGATACAGTACATGAGTAGACAGCTTGCATGATCAGTTCGAGCTGTCGGTGTTTGAATGGCTTTTGACAAATGATGTTAACGTAAAACAGTAGGTTATATGATTGAAACGAATCTAATGTTACTCTTTGTAAATTAATGTGTTTTTTTTTATCGTTACCTGTGTTTTTCTTGGAAAAAAATAATGTTTTTTATGAATGCTTATAAGAAAGGCCCTAATTTACAAACATCCTTTACAAAACGTCTTTATAGTTTGGGAGGGTAATAGACACACGAGCATTTATTGCTATGTCGCTGATGTGAGCCGGGATTCCGCAGGTGTTTCTCCTCCGTGGGGAACCGTCATGTGGGGAAACAGCGTCTCTCCATCGGGACAAACTGCGACCGCATCGCCACCATCGAGCACGAGTTCCTCCACGCGCTGGGCTTCTGGCACGAGCAGTCCAGAGCCGACCGGGATGACTACGTAAGAATCATGTGGGACCGAATCTCTGAAGGTAACTCATAAATAAAAATAAAGATATATACAATGACGGTTTATGCACATAGGTAAATATAAGACAGTGTATATGTCTGCATAGATGTACTCGAAATGCATATTTAATGGTGCATTCTCTACACCAAAACACGTTAACTGAGATGCTACCCCACAGTGGTCTTTGACGGCCCCTGCCAGGGACTTAAGTATTTCAAAACCTCTTGCACATGGTGAAATTTTCGCACATGTAGATTTGGTGACATGATTTGCAGCTGGTGCAAAATTCTGAGATGTCTCAACCAGTCACATGCTCTCTTAGTCGTTTTGCACCAGCGAATCCGTCCTGCGCTTATTAAATGTTTAGTAAATCAGGCCCCAGGTGTGTTAACCTCAGTGTCCTGGAGAAGCACCATTAGCCACTGGTTTTCCGCGTTGGCCACGCATGCAAACCCTGAAGGATGTCTCTCATACGTCTCTGATGGGCAGTGCCATCCCTTACCGCATCGGTCCCACAGGTCATCACTCACCTGATTAAAGTCAAGAAAATGCCCACACACGCGCAATGTTAGCCGATAGCCGGGGCGGGATATCAGTGGGTGAATCTGAAGGCCTCACTGGCCATGGGCGGCGTGATCCTTAAGAATCAAAGCGTCAAACTCACATGCTGCAAGTTTAAAGCCTAGAAAGGACAAATAATAGATAATGCACAATGAATGTAAGGAAATTCAAGGTAGTAAGGAGTACAGTTTTAATGAGCAGAAGCTCTGTCGCTTTGTATGCCGTTCTCCAGTTATAAAAGTTCACACACCCTGAGGAGGGAAGTGCATTGCACATCCATTCACATGTCATTTTTGTTTCCTTCCTGTCGTTTGCAACAGGGAGAGAGCACAATTTCAACACGTACAACGACACCACGTCCAGCGCGCTGAATGTGCCGTACGACTACGGCTCCATGATGCACTACAGCAAGAACGCCTTCAGGAACGGCACTGAGCCCACCATCATCACCAAGATCCCCGCCTTCATGGACGTGATTGGCCAGCGCATGGAGTTCAGCGACAACGACCTGCTCAAGCTCCATAGGCTCTACAACTGCAGTGAGCTTCTGTGATTGGCCCTTCCCCCCTGTGATCGCATTCCGAATTCTATTCCGCATAGTAACAGAACCTTACCCCGGCTCTGTTCTCAGATTTCAAGAATCAACTCAAATTAAAGTTCTCAAATTGTGCTTGAAAAACTAATAGCAGACATTAAAAACTAATAACATACATAGAGTGACAACACTAAGCTAATGCAAAATGACAGTGTATTTTCAAAAGTACAGCATGGAGTGTAGCAACAACAACCTGCAAAAGTTCCACAGATTCTACAACTGCAGTGTATGTCTTTGATTGGCTTTCGCCCCGTGATTCCATTACGAATTCTGTTCTGCCTAGTAACAGAACCTTCCACTGTTTCTGTTCTCAAATTAAACTATTAAGTCAAAATAACGTTTTCAAACAGATTCCTTGCATGTGGTTACAAAAAAATAAACTAATAACGTTGATATAGTGACAACGCTGTTGGCTCATACAAAAACGACAGTGTATTTTCAAAAATTCAAACAAAAAAGATGAAATCGTGGCTCAGCTGACGTGAGCGGAACTCTGGTTGCAGCAACGGGCTCGACGTTCCTGGAGACGTGCAGCTTTGAGCGGGAGAACATCTGCGGCATGATCCAGGGTCGAGAGGACGCCGCCGACACCGCCGACTGGGCGCGCGTAACGCAGGCCCCCGGAGGACCGCTCACCGACTACTCCAACCTGGGCAGGTGCACAGGTAGAGACCGACCTCTTCATATCACCTTACTCCCGCTTTCCCAGGTGCCAAGGAAAATATCTCGCTGCCAGTTTTGCTTTAGCCTTATTACAAATGGGGGAGGGGTGGTGGTTGAAGTAGAGACTGACATGTTAATCCGCGTATTACTTCAGCACTGGCCGTTGCAAGGGTAGAGACCGACATGTCGCTGCAACCTTACTGAGAAGTTAGGTTGTGTAGGATTAGAGACTTTAGAGTCTTTCTCAGATTTTACTCCAACACGGGCTGTGTGAAAAAGAAGCAACCCTTCACCAACTACTCCTGCATGGGCAGGTGTGTAAAGGTAATAGGCCTGGGCCGTTGAACAAGTGCAGAGCCCAGTAGCCTGCGGTGCTGACGACTGCAATACGAAGGCAGAGAGAACTCAGCCAAAGCTCTGGACGGACAGCCAAAGCTTCTGGTAACTGCTATTGGTACTCGCCACTCAGCTGCCTTCGCTGATAAATTAAAGTGGTTGACGACGATCAGAATACACCAGAGAGCTCCGGAGGACCGGGGGAAGAGTGTGTCTGTCTGACTCTAAAGGTAAAGGTAAAGGTAGCTGAGGCAGACTTTAACAACCTCTCATAACGCCCCCACTACCTTACCTGTGCAGATAAGAGCAGTATCTGCCCTTTTATCATTAGGTTCAAGGCACTGCTCTTTAATGTGTGGCCAGCTGATCATAATTCATCCAAATAAATAATGACAGTTTCTGAGGAAAATAAGATCTACTTAAAGCGTTGCATCTGCTCACAGTGCAGATTTTCATCGCCATACTGGAGAATTGTCTTGTCCCATCTCATGGCTTTGTTTTAAGTCTGTTTTACCATCAAGTCTTTTTTTCTTATCATTAAGACTGTTATGAGACTTAGCATGTGTTAAAATCACATCAGGTTCCATTAAAATAAATGTTTGGTCAGTGAACAGGATGCATGTAGCATTTTGCAGTGAAATCCCATGTACGCTATCTGCACAAGCTCTAAGTGTAAGGTTTGCAAGCAGAAATTTTCCACCAATATTAACTTTCTTAAGTGTAGCCAGACAATAAAAGAAACGTTAATTGCTGCTGTAATGGAGTAATAAACAACGTGTTCTTTTATTACGTGATGTTGTAAAAGTAAAAAGATAGCCATGTCACTTGATGGTGTTACATCTCTGTCTAGGGTCAGAGACGCAAACAAATGAAATAGGCTAAACCAGAGCCGCTCATTCAGCAAAACGCAAAAATGAAATAACGTTTAAAGGACATTTTATTAAACATAAAAAAGAATAGTAAACAAGACAGAGAATTTAACCTAAATACACACAAAAGGTCCGGGCAAGCTGGCCCACGTTGTCTCTCGTCAGAGACCAACTGAAAACTAACCTCCACCTCCTTCTTCAGCCCCTCTTGGAGCATTCTCATTCTTGCCACTAGGTGGCAGTCTACACCAGGGTAGTGTAGATAGAATGGTACCAGAGTGCTGCAGTTAAGGTTCTCCTTGCATCAGCATATCCTCCTCACCTGTCTCATGTTTTTCCTCCTCAGACTCACCTGTCACTCACCTGTCTCATGTTTTTCCTCCTCAGACTCACCTGTCACTCACCTGTCTCATTTTTTTCCTCCTCAGACTCACCTGTCACTCACCTGTCTCATGTTCTTCCTCCTCAGACTCACCTGTCACTCACCTGTCTCATGTTCTTCCTCCTCAGACTCACCTGTCACTCACCTGTCTCATGTTTTTCCTCCTCAGACTCACCTGTCACTCACCTGTCTCATGTTCTTCCTCCTCAGACTCACCTGTCACTCACCTGTCTCATGTTTTTCTCCTCAGACTCACCTGTCACTCACCTGTCTCATGTTTTCCTCCTCAGACTCACCTGTCACTCACCTGTCTCATGTTCTTCCTCCTCAGACTCACCTGTCACTCACCTGTCTCATGTTCTTCCTCCTCAGACTCACCTGTCACTCACCTGTCTCATGTTTTTCCTCCTCAGACTCACCTGTCACTCACCTGTCTCATGTTTTTCCTCCTCAGACTCACCTGTCACTCACCTGTCTCATGTTTTTCCTCCTCAGACTCACCTGTCACTCACCTGTCTCATTTTTTTCCTCCTCAGACTCACCTGTCACTCACCTGTCTCATGTTCTTCCTCCTCAGACTCACCTGTCACTCACCTGTCTCATGTTCTTCCTCCTCAGACTCACCTGTCACTCACCTGTGTCATGTTCTTCCTCCTCAGACTCACCTGTCACTCACCTGTCTCATGTTTTTCCTCCTCAGACTCACCTGTCACTCACCTGTCTCATTTTTTTCCTCCTCAGACTCACCTGTCACTCACCTGTCTCATGCTTTTCCTCCTCAGACTCCGGCTTCTTCATGCACTTCAGCACAGCGACGGGCGTGGCTGGAGACCGGGCACTGCTGGAGAGCAGGTTTTTTTACTCTAAACGCGGCTTCCAGTGCCTGCAGTTCTTCCACTACCACAGCGGGAGCCCAGGACCGGCTCAACATCCTGGTGCGCGAGTATGACAAATCCAACCCCAACGGAACACTCCGGTTCATCCAGACCGTCCCAGGTGAGAACTAGAGCCACGCCCATCTCACCTGAAATCTTGCGCCGGTTGCGATGCTTATTTATATTATTGCATAGGGATTAAAATTGCTTTCACGTCTGTTTCAAAGTCACAGACATTTCAGGGATACTGTATACATCCAGTATGTATGTCGTACCCTGTATTAAAAAAAGCATTTTGGAATCCAAAGTTCCAACTGATCCCTATTCCAAAGCATTTATATCTCAGACTTTTTACTGTGCATACAGCAAATGTACTATATATTATATAGTAAATACATACTGTGCCACATATAGTGTCGCGCTGTGTTATATATACGTTTGTCATACCATACATTAAAACAAACATTTTGGAATCCTTACTTTATGATAAAAAAGGAAAGTTCTACAGCTCCCCCCCCACTCACACACACCTCTGTTCTCTCTAGCGCCCCCACTCACACACCTCTGTTTTCTCTAGCACCCCCCCACTCACACACCTCTGTTTTCTCTAGCACCCCCCCACCCCCCCACTCACACACACCTCTGTTCTCTCTAGCGCCCCCACTCCACACACCCTCTGTTCTCTCTAGCACCCCCCACCCCCCACTCACACACCTCTGTTCTCTCTAGCGGCCCCCCAGGACCGGTGGCAGCTGCACCATGTCAGCCTGAACGTGAGCGGAAAGTTCCGGGTGGTGTTTGAGGGGACCAAGGGCCAGGGGGCCTCCTCCGGGGGGCTCTCGATAGATGACATCAACCTCTCCGAGACGACGTGCCCCGACCACATCTGGCGCATCGAAAACTTCACCCACGTGCGCGCCTCCACCCCCATCGACGGGCTGATCTATAGCCCCCGCTTCCTCTCCAAGGAGGGCTACACCTTCCAGGTGCCCCCCCCGTATTTACCTTTCACCCCAATATTACATATCAATGATATTTATAATGATAAATTGGCTCCCTTTACAGTGAACCCTTGGTGTCTGAGGGACACTGTTGGACAAAATTCAGTCCTGGAGATCTGCTCTCCCAGGAGGTTTTCCAGTTCTCTTTCAAAGAGCCCCACTTGAAAGAGGGCTTAGCTGAATTAAAGGGAATTATCTGAATCAGGTGCTGAAATGATTGGCTAAATTCTAAAACATCCAGGAGAGCAGATCTCTAGGACCAGACCTGGCTGACTGGCCTGTTTTTGTCATGACAAACTTTGGTTTTTCATTTTTTTAAAACACCTCTCAGGTCAGTCTGGCCATAAACGGGACCACAGACAGCCCAGAAAACATGGCGATCTTCTTCCACCTGGCCTCCGGGGAGAAGGACCACACCCTGAAGTGGCCCTGTCCCTGGAAACAGACGACCATGATGCTCCTGGACCAGAACCCCGACATACGGAAACGGATGTCCAATCAGAGGAGCGTCACCACTGATCCCAGCATGCTCCAGAATGGCGGTGAGCTCACGCCCCACATCATTCACAAAATGAGGGCGACGCTGTGGCACAAACAGAGGCAGTGTTGCCAGTTTGGTGACTTTGTTGCTATATTTAGTGACTTTTTAAAACCCTCTTGTTGACTTTTATTTCTAAACAGCAACTAATGACAAATCCAGCTTTTTTGTCATCTGGGAAATCATTAATGTTTAGACTCCCACTGAATTTTGTGACTAATTGGTGCGGTTGTTGCTGACTCTGTCCAGTGCTCCTTTGGGACGACCCCAGCAAGGTGGGGGTCCAGGTGACCGATCCAGACGGGGGCAAGTACTACCGGGGACCTGGTTACGGTACCAAAGTCTACCTGACTCACCAGCGGGCTGACAGCAGAGACTTCGTCAAGGCAGGGGACGCCATCTTCCTCCTCACCATGGAAGGTAAAACCGGCGATGTGCGCTCATTTACATAGAGTCTCAGGCATTGAGAACCCACCCCGTTTCAGAGCCACTTGCACGGTTTGAGTCTGACTCACACCCACATGTCTCACTTAGGCCTTTGAAGTTAAGAACCTTTTTTTTCCCAAGGATACTTCAGCACTGTCCTGCCTGGGACTCCAGCGGAGTTGGCAGCATTTGAGTCACACGCCCATATCCCCAGCGCACTGAGACTCAGAGAACCTTACAGATATAAATGCTAAGGGAACAGGGTTCCTTCATAACTCTGAAAGTGATGTCAAAATACACTGATTTTAAGTTTATGATTTTTATTTTATTGACTGGAATCAATAACTACCATCCAGTTTATTTTGACACTTATATAAACCTTTCGTGCTGAATTTTGCTTAAAGTTGCGATGCAGATTTAATCAGAATTTTCTTATTTCTTTTCCTTTTTCCGTCCCTTCCTGTGCTAAGTGCTCAGTTCTGCTGTTCGTTCCTCACTGCTACAGTATTTCTCTGGTTCCAGATGTTTCTAAGCTCTTGGAGACTCAGCCGGTTCCCCCGACGACCATCGCCCCACCTGACAGCAACAGTACCGCCAATAGCACCACCCCTGCTGTCACCAAAACCCCTGCTGTCACAGTTGTCACACCCCCAACCAGCAGGCCCTGTGACGAGGTCACCTGTGAGAACGACGGCGTGTGCGTGCTGAGCGAGGACGTGGCCGTTTGCAGGTAAGCCCCGCCCCCTAAAAAAAGATTGTCAGTAACAAATACCGGGATGTACAAGGGTTCCCCATGGACCAGTTTTACAACCAGTGTCCTTACAGTGCTGCCCAATGAAATCCTTAAACTCAGAGATCTCAAACTGGGTGCCATGGAGGGCAGAGTGTGTGCTGGTCTTTACCCCAGCCTCTGCCTTTGATTAGATAATTAATTTCTTTATTTTTCTAAATAAATTTCCATGTTATGCATATGAAGTAGCATAAGTAACTTATAAGTAACTGCTGCCTTAATTGGAACTCTTGCCTGCATTTTATACTATGCTTTTGAGAGTGCACAGAGTTAGACGTGTTTTAACCAATTAGGTCAGCATCAGCTGGTTAAACTTTTATACATGACGCACTGTGTTTGTCACACTTCTCTAAATGATGCAGGCGTTGTGTTTTTGACCTCCATGCCGCTTGTCGTTACCTGCCAGGTGTGCAGTGGGAGAGGATTGGTGGTACACAGGTGACAGGTGCCAAAGGAGGGGCTCTTCGCAGGACGCCGTGACGACGGCCGTGGCGGCCTCCATGTCGGTGCTGGCGGCCATGCTGGTGGTAACCGGTGTCAGCGTGGTGTGCGTGAAGAAGAGGTACAAGAAGAAGCTGGTGCAAGGCAACGGGGACATCGTCCTGGAGAACGTGAGTCAAACTTAACACACGGGTTCAACCTCAAAAACGCCATAGAATCTGGAAAACATTTACCAGCACATAATCGTACATTTTTTCTTAATTTGAACTGATTAATAATCAAGTTCAAAATTATCTAGCCAAATTGTGTTTGTATGTGAAAAGTAAAAAGTTTACGCTAGTAAACTTAGTTCGGGGGAAACAGCAATGACTGTAAAATGGGGTCAGTTGGAATCATTTTTATTCATCCACTCACACAAAAAAAAACTGATATGATGTCAATAAGTTTGCATATTCTTCAACATGATTCATTATTAAATGAAATGATCTCAGGTATGGATGAACTGATGTCGCTGTGTTTGCACAAAATGAGTCAATGTCTCCCTCTGCTGACCACTCATGTAAAATGTACACACAAAATGAATTTAAAATTCAGAATTGATTCGTTTTTTTTTGAGCAGTTTCATTTCGGATGTATCAGTCAAGATGTATGGTAAACGGTATATTCATGTTCTTTTGTCACAATTTATTTAGTGTCTCTTTTTTCTTTCTTTTTTTTTTCAGAAAATGTGAACTGACCACAGCACCAGGAATCCAACAAAATGAGCTTCCAAAATCATATTATGCTCTAAAATGTTTTTTGTAAGACAACATGAAGTATGTGCAAACAAAAGGAGTCCAGTTTGTTGCACTGTTACTAATTAAAGTCTTACTTTGACGCCATTCATTGTGTTTATATTAAAAACATGCGGGTTGTAAATGAAGGAAATAAATGTACCATTGTGTGAGCCCTGCTGTCTGTATTTTAATTGACCAAAACATACGATACAATCCCTAGAGAGATTTTTATTCGAAAATAATGCATGAATACAAGCTCACACTTTGGCGAGGTATTTAATAGAAGAAATGCTTATGCTAAAAATGGTAAATCATAATTTAATCTTTTTCTTCAGATTGTTTCCTGGGGGAAGTATGTGCATTGATCAAGGGGGGAATGTTTTATTAGCATTTGTTCATGAATGGTGCACGACGATGCTATGTTTTATTAGCATTTGTTCATGAATGGTGCACGACGATGCTATGTTTTATTAGCATTTGTTCATGAATGGTGCATGACGATGCTATGTTTTATTAGCATTTGTTCATGAATGGTGCATGACGATGCTATGTCTCATTAGCATTTGTTCATGAATGGTGCATGACGATGCTATGTTTTATTAGCATTTGTTCATGAATGGTGCATGACGATGCTATGTCTCATTAGCATTTGTTCATGAATGGTGCATGACGATGCTATGTTTTATTAGCATTTGTTCATGAATGGTGCATGACGATGCTATGTCTCATTAGCATTTGTTCATGAATGGTGCATGACGATGAGGTGCTAGAGGTGAAGGAAGAGCACAGTCAGGTTTAATGGCCTGGTCACATCATTCTGTTTCCCTGTGTTATAGTGAGCACACACACACACACGCACACGCACACACACACACACTCACTCTCACACACACTCACACCTACACACACACACACAAACATGCACACACACACACACACTTAAAGGAGAGACACTTGATGCAGTGCATTTATTCATGTCTACTTCCCTTTCCTACTTTATCTAATTTTTTTCTTATCCTATTTTTCACCTTCTCTTCTTGCGGTAGAGTAAGGGATCACCTCACCCAAAATTGTGAGATACATGACACTGGGCTCCAAGTCCAAGATCAAATGTCTGTACCGATATATAGCTTGCCACATCACAATAAACTGCTTCCAAACGCATTCAGTCTTGTCCGAAAATTAATTTGACTTAAATACTTTTCCAGAAGGAGGCCCATTTACACCCCCCTTGAACACCTGTATTAAGGAGAGAAGATGAAGAGGGTCACATGATATGGCTCTACGCTGCGTACAGGAAATAAATGTGTATTGACTACATGTAAATATAATTTTTGATAACTCTGTAAAATCGACGAGTGGAATATATGTGAGTGAAGCTTTTTTAAGGTAAACCAAAGCCTGTGCTTCATCTCCCATGGCCTCACTGGAGCATGTTTATACAAAAGTGAAATTTCTTTATATAATCTGATTTAATGATACAGTGTTCACAGTTTATCGCAGTGTGCTTCGGCACGGTTTTCCCTGCTGCTGTATCCCGCGATCCAGCAGTGTAATGTTTAACAGGGACTTGTGTGTATAGAGAGGGGGACAGAGTCTCAGAATCTACTGAGCTGAAGAATGAGGTCCGCTGTAGTTCTGCTGGTGTTACTGGGCTGCTGTCTGACTGGGGCGCAGCTTCAGAATGAAGAGAGAGAGATCAGCCAATCAACGACTCAACCCGACATCTGGGCCGAGCTGAAGGAGCTGAGAGACATGGTGATGGAGCAGAGAGTTGAGCTGGCAGTCACTAAGTCAGAACTGGGATGCACAAAGTCAGAACTGGCAGTCACAAAGTCAGACCTGGGAGCTGTGGAGGCCAGACTGCAGACCAGTGAGAGTCAGGTGGCTGAGCTGAAGCCAGAGGATGAAGTTTATGAAAACTAGACTAGTCATGAGACTATTGTCTTTATTTTCATAAATATCAATAGCAATGATAAAATGTATTTTTTGTGTCAGCACAGACACATGAATTGAAACTGATGGAAGTGCATGTCAGAATGTGCGTGTGTGTGTGTGTGTACCTTAAACTGGCTGCTGCACTCTTTAAAAAAAGTTGATAAGCAGAAAATGATCACAGTCGTAATTTAGACAGTCCAGCCAGCCGCTGGACTGTCTAAAACCATCTAGATTGCTCCATTATAACCTCAGCATTGTCTCTCATAAAATAGGATGTCTACAGAGAGTCACCTCCCCTAACTATTTCATGCAAACCTGCTGCATCCTCAGAGAGACCAAAGATGGCGTTCTCAGCTGCATTAACTGATGCAGGACATGTAGGACCCTTCAACACAGAAACCACCCTGATCTACACTAAAGTCTTCACCAACATCGGCAACCACTACAACCCATCTACAGGTACAGTACAGTCTCCAGTCTCTCACCCTCAATTACCCCATTAGAACTCTGTTTTGCAATTGGACACACAATGACCTTTGACCTCTGGATGAGTGAGAGGTGATACGGGGTTCTGGAGCACAGCTGGGCTTTGACTTGATTGTATGCTCTTAGTTTGCTCTTCTGCTGTGTTTTAGTGGACCGTTTTGTACTTGAACACACTGACATTGCAGTGTAACACGTGTACGTGTGTGTGAGACCAGAGGAATGGTCACTATGACATAAGGAAAAATACCAGTATAACAGGTGTGTATTCTCCCACAGTCCCATCAGAGCATCTTGAGTATAATCTAATCATACAGTGTTCCCTTCTTTATCACAGTGTGCCTGGTCACTTTTTACCCATCAGCTTGTTGTGTAATGTTTAACAGGGACATGCGTATATAAAGAGGGGGACAGACTCTCAGAATCCACTGGGCTGAAGTATGAGGACCGCAGTAGTTTTGCTGGCTTTACTGGGCTGCTGTCTGGCAGCGCCACAGTTCCACCATGAGGAGGAAGAGATCAACCAATCATCCGCCCGCATCGGCATCTGGTCGGAGCTGAAGAAGCTGAAAGAGATCGTGAACAAGCAGAGGGGCGATCTGACCATCGTGGAAAATCGACTTCAAACCAGTGAGGGTCTGGTGGCTGAGGTGAAGATGGAGAATCAGGGTAATCCTGCACTATATATTTTTGGAATGGAAAACAAAATGATGACTGAATGAATGGATGGATGAACGAGTGAATGAATGAGTGGACAGGCAGGTGGGTGAACGAACAAATGACTAATTATTGATAAAACATGATTTTTTATCTTTGGAGGGTGAAAGCTTTTGGTTTTTCTTATGTGTACAATATTAGCTCTGAAAGACATGGTGACGGAGCAGAGTAGTGAGGTGACAGCAACAAAAACAGAACTGGGAGCAACAAAGACTGAACTGGGATCTGTTGGAGCCAGACTGCAGACCAGTGAGAGTCAGGTGGCTGAGCTGCAGAGAGAGAATAAGGGTAATCCTGTGCATTATATTTTTGGAACGGAAAACAAAATGTTGAATGAACGAACAGACAAACACATGAATGGACAAATGCATGAATAATTAATTATTGATAAAACATGATTTTATATCTTTGGAAGGTGATAGCTTTTGGTTTTTCATATGCTTAAAATACTAGCCCTGAAAGACATGGTGACGGAGCAGAGTAGTGAGGTGGCAGCAACAAAAACAGAACTGGGAGGAACAAAGTCAGAACTGGCAGCAACAAAAACAGAACTGGGGGCAACAAAGTCAGAACTGGGAGCCAGACTGCAGACCAGTGAGAGTCAGGTGGCTGAGCTCCAGACAGAGAATCAAGGTAGCAATTAACTTTATTTTGAGAACAGAACATAAAAATATATTTGGAAAAATAAAAGTCTGAAAATTAGAATGATTTTATCGCATTGAAAAGTAATAGATTTTGGTTTTTCTTATGTGTACAATATTAGCTCTGAAAGACATGGTGACGGAGCAGAGTAGTGAGGTAGCAGCAACAAAAACAGAACTGGGAGCAACAAAAACTGAACTGGGATCTGTTGGAGCCAGACTGCAGACCAGTGAGAGTCAGGTGGCTGAGCTGAAGATGGAGAATCAGGGTAATTCTGTGTATTATATTTTTGGAATGGAAAACAAAATGATGACTGAATGAATGAACAAACAGATGAATGGACAAACGCATGCATGAATGAATGAATGATCATCACTAAAATATGATTTTATATAGTTGAAGGGTGACAGTTTGTGGTTTTCCTTTTGTGTACAATATTAGCTCTGAGAGACATGGTGACGGAGCAGAGTAGTGAGGTGGCAGCAACAAAGACTGAACTGGGATCTGTTGGAGCCAGACTTCAAAGCAGTGAGAGTCAGGTGGCTGAGCTGAAGAGAGAGAATGAAGGTAATGTAATTAAATTTTTGGAATGGAAAATAAAACAATATCTGGAAAATGAATACATAAAACAAAATGATTTTCTCACTTGGGAGAGTGATAGGCCATGGTTTTTTTCATGTTTACAACTTTAGCTCTGAGAGACATGGTGTTGGCGCAGAGTACAGAGGTCACAGCAACAAAAACAGAACTGGAGGCAACAAACACAAAACTGGGAGCAACAAAGACAGAACTGGGAGCAACAAAGGCTGAACTGGAGGCAACAAAAACAGATCTGGGAGCAACAAAGACTGAACTGGGATCTGTGGAAGCCAGACTGCAGACCAGTGAGAGTCAGGTGACAGGCCTGCAGACAGAGAATCAAGGTAATCCAGTAAAGTATATTTTTAATGAAAAATAAAATAAATTCAAAAAACTGCTCCATATGTTTCTGTCATATGGAGCAGTTTTGTCAGTTTAAAGATTTGTAAACTGAGCTCATATATGCTTATTATTAGTTTTATGTTTATCACATGGGAGGGTGATGGCTTGTGGTTTTTCTCATGTGTACAATATTAGCTCTCAGAGACATGGTGACAGAGCAGAGTACTGAGGTGGCAGCAACAAAAACAGAACTGGAGGCAACAAACACAGAACTGGGAGCAACCAAGACTGAACTGGGATCTGTTGGAGCCAGACTTCAAACCAGTGAGAGTCAGGTGACTGAGCTGCAGAGAGAGAATGAAGGTAATGTAATGAACTTGATTTTTGGAGTGGAAAATAAAAAAATATTTAAAATAGAATGATTTTATCTCATTGGTTTTTCTT
Source organism: Albula goreensis (assembly GCA_022829145.1). Classification (NCBI taxonomy): domain Eukaryota; kingdom Metazoa; phylum Chordata; class Actinopteri; order Albuliformes; family Albulidae; genus Albula; species Albula goreensis. The sequence goes on from CM040743.1 coordinate 3,332,943, forward strand.
ATGTGTATAAAATTAGCTCTGAGAGACATAGTGACGGAGCAGAGTGGTGAGGTGGCAGCAACAAAGACTGAACTGGAGGCAACAAACACAGAACTGGGAGCAACAAAGACTGAACTGGGATCTGTTGAGGCCAGACTGCAGACCAGTGAGAGTCAGGTGGCTGAGCTGCAGAGAGAGAATGAGGGTAATGTAATGTACAATATGTTTTGGAAAATACAAAATACATATCTGCTTATCTAGTTTTGTCAGTATGTATATGAACATATTGTGATATTCTACATGCATGTGACTGCAGCACAAGCAGTGGATCTGAGTGCCATGGAGGACAGGTCAAACTCTGCTGAGCTCCAGTTGCAGGAACACAAAACTGTGATGGAGGAGCTGAAATCCACAGTGGAGGGACTGAAGGGAAACACTGAAGGTAATGGATGCAGCTTTTTAAGGCTGGGTCTTCAGCTTCATCAATATTTTATTTTTATTCCTCGATTTACATACCTCCACTAAACCTTTAATGTAAAAATGTTGTATTTTCAGAGAGACCAAAGGTGGCGTTCTCAGCTGCATTAACTGATGCAGGACGTGTAGGACCCTTCAAAAAAGACACCACTCTGATCTACACTAAAGTCATCACCAACATCGGCAACCACTACAGCCCAGCTACAGGTACAGTACACACCCATCTACATGTATATCTGTATAAACACACAGGTAACAGAGGTGTCATTAGCTCATTTTAGCAGTTTCACTGGCAGCTCTCTCCTGTGTGTGTATGTGCGTGCCATGCGGCAGTGTGTGTTTATCTCTCTCTGCTTTTCCTCTGATACAGGGATCTTCACAGCACCAGTGAAAGGAGTTTATTACTTCAGATTCACCTCCCATGGTATTGCATCCAGAATCGACATTGATTCATTCCTCAGTAAGAATGGAGAGCGCGTGGTGTCTGTGCGTAACTACCAAACTTCATTAGATTATGACGACTCTGGCTCTAACGCCGCTGTGCTGCAGCTGGAGGTGGGGGATCAGGTCTCCATGCGCCTCCCATCTGGGGGCCAGGTCTTTGATAACAGCAAAAATCACAGCAACTTCAGCGGCTTCCTGCTCTTCCCCATGTGAGCAGAAGGCCCTGCTGTAATGAAGATCACAGCTGAAGAGTCTGGAGGTGAAGCATCACATGTTCCTCTCTGAGTGTCTCAATGTGCTCTCAGCAATAAACACATTAAAAACATAAACACTTGTGTTGGGTTTTTAATCAGAAATTGGGTATTTTTGTGTTCCTGCTTCTGTGTGTGTGGACTGTATTGTAGTTGTGATTGATTTCACAATATAATTTTAAAAAAGAGGAATTCATTTTATTTACTTACCATGAAAAACCTCACTTCCTTAATTAAACTGTTAAAACCTTTCTTGAGAACTGGACACACAGATGCACAGCCTCTCCTACTACCCCTGTAGCCCCACCCCCTTCACCTGCAGGGGTAGAACTCTGCTTCTCAATTGGACAAACAATGACCTTTGACCTTTGGACAAATATGATGGTAGGCAGAGCTGTGGTTTGATTTGCTTTTACATTCTGAGTTTGCTCTTCAGCTGTGCGTATTTGAATAACCTGTATTTGAACACACTGACTTTACATTGTCACACGTGTGCGTTTGTGCGAGACCAGTGACATACTGGGCATGACATTAGGGCTTGGGGTTTGTTTTAAGCTAAGTTATCCCTGTATGAAACTGGTGCTGGATTTCTGAGTGCTCCAATAAAAACAGAACCTGCACGTGCCCTACTGTGTGACTTATTCTTGTGGTTTTTCTGTGGGTGTGTGCGCGCAGGTCTGTGTGTATTGAGGTGAGATGTGTTTGTCTGTGTCTGCGTGTATTCTAGTTGTGCTTCTGTCCCAGTGTGAAGATGTGTGTGACACTAACGTGCACTCGATGTAATCAAATAATTGCCACATACCCTGAGGTTTCATAAAAGCATGTGAAAAGCTTATTTCGTTCTCTGTTTTGTTGTTACTGACATCCAGTTAAATAAACAGTCCCCCAACTGTCGAAATTTCAAACAATTTCTGAGTGCGTTGCAATTATCCAAACCTTATCACAAGACTGAGGAAAAGCGCTGATTACAATGGTTCCGGATGGATGCTACCCGAGCTGTGTTGTGTACAACCTTTGTGAGGAACGGCAGCGAATATATTCCCAATTGAACTCGAATGGGACGGTTAACGTAACTCCGCGCGTGCGTACTTTGCTTTAACGCTCATTTATGTACGCAAATAATAGCTGATTATTGCGTATCAAACTGAAACATGGATAGTCACGTTCTGATCTGTCTGCATACATATACGTAAAATGCGTGAATATATCCATCGGTGCAATTGCACGTCGCTAGTTCTTAGTCTATTAAGATGGAAGTTATCGTGTCAAGGTTGAATGTAAAACCAAGCAAGCAGGCTACCTGTTGAAAATAGTTTGCTCTCGTCAACATTTTGCTGTTACTAGAATCTCAACACATTTCGGAGGTATTGCGGCTAGGTGTGGGCAATTACGACGCACTTGTAGAGAAACTGTTCGACTGTTTACTTAAATTAATGTCAGTAATCTCCTTATGCATAAATCAATGACAAGAACTCCGCTGCTTCGCTTCCTAAACCAATTTCTCCGTTGGTTATTTGAGCTACGGATAAGCAACTAATACTGCGTGTAGACGTTGCAGCATCGAATTTTTCAACATGACCATGAAAATTAAGTGTCACTTTTTTTTCCTCAAAATACACTCGCAAGTGTATTGTAAGTGCCTACCTCAATACAATTTAATATATAATTATTATGACACGTGTAAATTGACCATTAATTAGGCTTCATGCAAGACTAATTTAAGTTTCATGTGAGTACACTTTCTGGTTTACTTTAAGCTTCATGTGAGTACACTTTATAAAAATACACACTGAAAAATAAAGCTAGTATCAGAATGAGGCTAAACTGTGTTACTGGAAGCACAGAAGACTAGCTTGAAGGCCCTTGATACAGCGATTTTATAAATACCTGAAATGTCCAACTAAACATTTTCCCTGGCTTTATCCATCATGAAATCTTTGTCATCTTTTTTATATAAAATAGGAATCCCACTCAAAGAACCACACTTAAATAATTAATTTTTTGGTGAGATCAATTTTTGGTAACTGTGTAAAACTGAAAGGCAGAACTCTGTAAAAATATATGACTGTCAACTTTTCTGTATACCAAACCAGCGCGGTGTTGTATTTCTGTAAGCGACAGTGCCACAAAGCCTTTTTCCTAAAAAGTGTGGAAAAGCACAACTTCAGAAAAGTAAAACAGGTGTATTTTCTCCCGTGTCCTTATCATTGCTACAGAAAAAAGAAAAGTGTGTGTTTAAGAGCTGACTCAGCTTTTTTTTTACAGGGTGTTTTATACATTTGATTTCACTATATTACAACATTACACCATTTTTAAAGCCAAGTTTATTATATTTTTTTAATGGAGGGATTTCAAATTTCCACTTTTGGATGAATAGCATGAAGAAACTAAAGTGTCATTAATCTAAATTTAAGGTGTGAAATAAACTTTTGGTAAGTTTGTATAATTTAGAAGCAAAGCATTTTAAATACAAGACTAGAGAATTTTTTAGGTAAATCAAGTCTGTGCGGTATTATATTTCTATAAGCTCCATTACCACAGAGATTCAGCCCTTATTCTAAAATGTGTGGAAAAATACAAGTTTAAACCAGTATAACAGGTGTGTATTCTCCCACAGTCCCATCAGAGCATTTTGAGTATAATCTAATCATACAGTGTTCCCTTCTTTATCGCAGTGTGCCTGGTCACTTTTTACCCATCAGCTTGTAGTGTAATGTTTAACAGGGACGTTCATATATAAAGAGGGGGACAGACTCTCAGAATCCACTGGGCTGAAGTATGAGGACCGCGGTAGTTTTGCTGGCTTTACTGGGCTGCTGTCTGGCAGCGCCACAGTTTCACGATGAGGAGGAAGAGATCAACCAATCATCCGCCCGCATCGGCATCTGGTCGGAGCTGAAGAAGCTGAAAGAGATCGTGAACAAGCAGAGGGGCGATCTGACCATCGTGGAAAATCGACTTCAAACCAGTGAGGGTCTGGTGGCAGAGCTGAAGATGGAGAATCAGGGTAATCCTGCACTATATATTTTTGAAATGGAAAACAAAATGATGACTGAATGAATGGATGGATGAACGAGTGAATGAATGGATGAATGAATGGACGGACAGGTGGGTGAACGAACGAATGACTAATTATTGATAAAACATGATTTTATATCTTTGGAGGGTGATAGCTTTTGGCTTTTTGTATGCTTACAATATTAGCCCTGAAAGACATGGTGATGGAGCAGAGTAGTGAGGTGACAGCAACAAAAACAGAACTGGGGGCAACAAAAACAGACCTGGCAGCAACAAAAACAGAACTGGGGGCAACAAAGACTGAACTGGGAGCCAGACTGCAGACCAGTGAGAGTCAGGTGGCTGAGCTCCAGACAGAGAATCAAGGTAACCCAAGGAACTGAAAAAGAAGGGAAATGAAAAAGATATTTGAAATATAAAAAATAGAATGATTTTATATCTTTGGAAGGTGATAGCTTTTGGTTTTTCATATGCTTAAAATACTAGCCCTGAAAGACATGGTGCTGGAGCAGAGTAGTGAGGTGGCAGCAACAAAAACAGAACTGGGGGCAACAAAGTCAGAACTGGAAGCCAGACTGCAGACCAGTGAGAGTCAGGTGGCTGAGCTACAGACAGAGAATCAAGGTAATCCAATTAATTTAAAAAGAATGGAAACTGAAAAAGATATTTGAAAAATATAAATATAGAAACAGAATTATTTTATCACATTGTACAATATTAGGCCTGAGAGACATGGTGATGGGACAGAGTGGTGAGGTGGCAGCAACAAAAACAGACCTGGAAGCAACAAAGTCAGAACTGAGAGCAACAAAGACTGAACTGGGATCTGTGGCGGCCAGACTGCAGACCAGTGAGAGTCAGGTAGCTGAGCTGCAGAGAGAGAATAAAGGTAATAATTAACTTTATTTTTGGAATGGAACATAAAAATATATTTGAAAAAAAAATAAATTTGAATGATTTATCACATTGAAAAGTAATAGATTGTGGTTTTTCTTATGTGTACAATATTAGCTCTGAGAGACATGGTGACGGAGCAGAGTACTGAGATGGCAGCAACAAAAACAGAACTGGGAGCAACAAAGACTGAACTGGGAGCAACAAACACACAACTGGGAGCAACAAAGTCAGAGCTGGAGGCAACAAAAACAGATCTGGGAGTAACAAAGACAGAACTGGGAGCAACAAAAATAGAACTGGGAGCTGTGGAAGACAGACTACAAACCAGTGAGAGTCAGGTGGCTGTGCTGCAGACAGAGAATCAAGGTAATAATTAACTTTATTTTTGGAATGGAAAATAAAGTGATATTTGAAAAATAAACACATAAAACAAAATGATTTCATCACATGGGAGAGTGATAGCCTTTTGGTTTTCTCATGTTTACAACTTTAGCTCTGAGAGACATGATGCTGGAGCAGAGTACTGATGTCGCAGCAACAAAGACAGACCTGGAGGCAACAAAAACAGAGCTGGGAGCAACAAAAACAGACCTTGGAGCCAGACTGCAGACCAGTGAGAGCCAGGTGGCTGAACTGAAGACAGAGAATCAAGGTACTCCAATGCACAATAATTTTGGAATGGAAAGTAAATTCATAATTTAGCAATTTATTAATTATCTATTAATTAATAAAACATTTATATCTTTGGAGAATGATGTCTTTTGATTTTCCTTATGTGTACAATATTAGCTCTTAAAGACATGGTGATGGAGCAGAGTACTGAGATGGCAGCAACAAAAACGGAACTGGGAGCAACAAAGACTGAACTGGGAGCTGTGGAAGCCAGACTGCAGACCAGTGAGAGTCAGGTGACTGGACTGCAGACAGAGAATCAAGGTAATCCAGTAAAGTATATTTTTAATGAAAAATAAAATGGTTTCAAAAAAGCAAGTGTGCTTTTGTAGTATGGAGCAGTTTTGTCAGTTTAAAGATTTGTAAACTGAGCTCATATATGCTTATTATTAGTTTTATGTTCATCACATGGGAGAGTGATGGCTTGTGGTTTTTCTGTGTACAATATTAGCTCTCAGAGACATGGTGACAGAGCAGAGTACTGAGGTAGCAGCAACAAAAACAGAACTGGGAGCAACAAAGACTGAACTGGGAGCAACAAACACAGAACTGGGAGCAACCAAGACTGAACTGGGATCTGTTGGAGCCAGACTTCAAACCAGTGAGAGTCAGGTGACTGAGCTGCAGAGAGAGAATGAAGGTAATGTAATGAACTTGATTTTTGGAGTGGAAAATAAAAAGATATTTAAAATAGAATGATTTTATCTCATTGGTTTTTCTTATGTGTACAATATTAGCTCTGAGAGACATGGTGACGGAGCAGAGTAGTGAGGTGGCAGCAACAAAGACTGAACTGGAAGCAGCAAAGACAGAGCTGGGAGCAACAAAGACTGAACTGGGATCTGTGGAAGCCAGACTGCAGACCAGTGAGAGCCAGGTGGCTGAGCTGCAGAGAGAGAATGAAGGTAATGTAATGTACAATATCTTTTGGGTAAATACAAATACATATTTACTTATCTAGCTTTGTCAGTATGTAGGTGAACATATTGTGATATTCTACATGTATGTGACTGCAGCACAAGCGGTGGATCTGAGTGCCATGGAGGACAGGTCAAACTCCACTGAGCTCCAGCTGCAGGAACACAAAACTGTGATGGAGGAGCTGAAATCCACAGTGGAGGGACTGAAGGGACACATTGCAGGTAATACAGGGATGGGAGTGGGTCTGTTTGAGGGTTGATCCTCTCAGTATATCAGTTTTTTTATTTCAACCCTGATAAAAACATAAGACAGACTCTGCTGACCTTATAATGTGAATGCACTGTGTTCACAGAGAGACCGGAAGTTGCTTTCTCAGCCGCACTGGCCAGGACAGTCGGACCCTACAACAAATACACAAACCTGGTCTACACTAAAGTCATCGCCAACATTGGCAACCACTACAGCCCGTCTACAGGTACAGTACACACCCATCTACATGTATATCTGTATAAACACACAGGTAGCAGAGGTGTCATTAGCTCATTGTAGCAGTTTCACTGGCAGCTCTCTCCTGTGTGTGTGTGTGTGTGTGTGTGTGTGTGTGTGTGTGTGTGTGTGTGTGTGTGTGTGTGTGTGTGTGTGATATGAGACAGTGTGTGTTTATTTCTCTCTGCTTTTCCTCTGATACAGGGATCATTGTATGTGTGCGCGCGCGCCTGTGTGTGTGTGTGTGTGTGTGATATGAGACAGTATGTGTTTATCTCTCTCTGCTTTTCCTCTGACACAGGGATGTTCACAGCGCCAGTGAGAGGAGTGTTCTACTTCACGTTCACTGCGTATGGACATGGGTCCAGAAACTACCTGGGCTCTCAGCTGTATAAGAACAAACAGCGCATCGTTTCCGTGCTGCAGTACCAGGATGACAGCGATGACAACAATTACTCCTCCAATGGGGCAGTGCTGCAGCTGGAGCCCGGAGATCAGGTCTACATGCGCCTCCCACCTGGGTACGAGGTCATGGAGGATGGTTACATGCGTAGCACCTTCAGCGGCTTCCTGCTCTTCCCCATGTGAGCAGAAGACCCTGCAGCACCTTCAGCGGCTTCCTGCTCTTCCCCATGTGAGCAGAAGACCCTGCTGTAATGAAGATCACAGCTGAAGAGTCTGGAGGTGAAGCCTCCCATGTTCCTCTCTGAGTGTCACAGTGTGCTCTCAGCAATAAACACATTAAAAAAAACAGAATGTTTCATCAAACTTTTGAATCAGGATGGCTGTATTCTGTGTTCCTGTTTCAGTGTGTGACGGCACCATATTGCGCCTATGTGTCGGTTTCAGTGTGTGAATGTGTTCTATCGTGCATGCGTTTCTGTCTCTGCGTCTGACAGTAGACTGGATGCATCTATTTTCACACTAAAATAAGCAGGGAAACGAAGGGAAGTCACACAAAACAAACCCAAGGGTAAAACACAGGACAGAATTCAGAATTGAGATTAATGTATTTAAACTCCCTGGCCCAGCCCGACCCCAAAGACCAGCTCATCATTAACCCTTCTTTGTGTTTAAATGGCTTAATGAGAGCCCAAATGAACCCATAGAAAAGAAAGAGTGACTGAGACCTCCCTATGAGACAGACAGTCAGAGACTTTTTCAGGTAGACGACCTGTGCTGTACTGTGTTTCTACAGGACCCAATGCTTTAGGATTCAGTGTTTGGAAAAATACAACTTTAAACGAGCACAACAGGTGTGTGTTCTCCCACGTCCTCATCAGAACATATTACATAAAAGTTTATTTGTTTTATATAATGAAACCTGGTGATATAGTGTTCCCCTCTTTATCACAGTGTGCTGGGGCACTTTTCTCCCCCCACTCCTCCTGTCAGTGATCCAGCAGTGTAATGTTTAACAGGGACTTGTGTGTATAAAGAGGGGGACAGAGTCTCAGAATGTACTGAGCTGAAGAATGAGGACCGCTGTAGTTCTGCTGGTGTTACTGGGCTGCTGTCTGACTGGGGCACAGCTTCAGAATGAAGAAAGAGAGATCAGCCAATCAACGACTCAACCCGACATCTGGGCTGAGCTGAACAAGCTGAGAGACATGGTGACGGAGCAGAGAGTTGAGCTGGCAGTCACTAAGTCAGAACTGGGATGCACAAAGTCAGAACTGGCAGTCACAAAGTCAGAACTGGGAGCTGTGGAGGCCAGACTGCAAACCAGTGAGAGTCAGGTGGCTGAGCTGAAGAAGGCGAATGAAGGTAATATATATGATTGGATTAGTCATTAGAATATTGTCTTTTTTCCCTACAAATGGCGGTATTTCTTTCTTTGTTTTTATTTCAGCTTATACCATTGAGCTGAAACTCATGGAAGGCAGACTGCAGACCAGTGAGAGTCAGGTGGCTGAGCTGAAGAAGGAGAATGAAGGTAATATATATGATTGGATTAGTCATTAGAATATTGTCTTTTTTCCCTACAAATGGCGGTATTTCTTTCTTTGTTTTTATTTCAGCTTATACCATTGAGCTGAAACTCATGGAAGGCAGACTGCAGACCAGTGAGAGTCAGGTGGCTGAGCTGAAGAAGGAGAATGAAGGTAATGGCAGATGTTTTCTGATCCGGTGAAAATGAGTGGATATGAAAGCTCCGTCATATGATGAATGAGTGAATGTGGCATTCATGTAGCGCAGTGATTGTTTGTATGCACAGATTAAATATTAAAAGAGTCTGAGGGATACAATGTGTTCAAACAAGGGTGGGGCCCACTTGACACCTATTTAAACGGAAAACTTGGCAGAGAACAACTGTAAAGAGGTCAGATTATTTTATGTAAAAATGTTGTATTTTCAGAGAGACCAAAGGTGGCGTTCTCAGCTGCATTAACTGATGCAGGACGTGTAGGACCCTTTAACACAGAAACCACCCTGATCTACACTAAAGTCTTCACCAACATCGGCAACCACTACAACCCAGCTACAGGTACAGTACACACCCATCTACATGTATATCTGTATAAACACACAGGTAACAGAGGTGTCATTAGCTCATTTTAGCAGTTTCACTGGCAGCTCTCTCCTGTGTGCGCGTGTGTGTGTGTGTGTGTGTGTGTGTGTGTGTGTGTGTGTGTGTGTGTGTGTGTGCCACGAGACAGTGTGTGTTTATCTCTCTCTGCTTTTCCTCTGATACAGGGATCTTCACAGCACCAGTGAGAGGAGTCTACTACTTCAGATTCACTATCTATGGTTTAGGGGAAGGCATCTACATTAGTTCATTCCTGTGTAAGAATGGAATTCGAATGGTGTCTTTGTATGACAACCAAAGTGTACACGAGCATCAAGACACTGCAGCTAACGCTGCCGTGCTGCAGCTGGAGGTGGGGGATCAGGTCTACATGCGTCTCCCATCGCCTCGGTACCAGCTCTATGATAACAGTAATAATTACAGTACTTTCAGCGGCTTCCTGCTCTTCCCCATGTGAGCAGAAGACCCTGCAGCACCTTCAGCGGCTTCCTGCTCTTCCCCATGTGAGCAGAAGACCCTGCTGTAACGAAGATCACAGCTGAAGAGTCTGGAGGTGAATCCTCACATGTTCCTCTCTGAGTGTCACAATGAGCTCTCTTCAATAAACGCATTAAAAAACTGAAAGTTTTGTCAGCCTTTTGAATCAGGACAACTGTATTCTGTGTTCCTGTTTCAGTGTGTAATGGCACCATATTGTACCTGTGTGTCAGTTTCAGTGTGTGAATGTATTCTATCGCACATGTGTCTCTGTCTCTGTGTCTGACTGTATTCTAGATGCCTGCATTTTCTCACTAAAATAAGCAGGGAAACAAAGGGAGGTTACAGAACAAACCCAAGGAGAAAACTCAGGACAGGATTCAGAATCGAGATGAATGTATTTAAACTCCCTGGCCCAGCCCGACCCCAAAGACCAGCTCATCATTAACCCTTTTTTGTGTTTAAATGGCTTAATGAGAGCTCAGATGCACTCATAGAAAAGAAAGAGTGACTGAGACCTCTCTGTCAGGCACACAACCCATCAACAAATCCACAGATTTCCATTGGTTCCATGGGACCACTTACTCCAGCAAAAGGGAGTTACAGGACTGAACTGATTAATTACTGACTGGTAACTGTCATCGTTCAAATGCATTTTTATTAAGACATTCTAAACTGTCAGACACAGCAGATGGCGCAGAATTGATTGCCATTTCTGCAGTCTCCTAAACATGCAGACTGACTCAAGAGAACGACAGAGGCCAGCAGAGGAGTGGAGTGGGGCAGACTCATTGGGTCCATTCCAATACTCAAAACATGTAACCTCCTTTCCTCCACTATCACCCCATTTCCTCCATCCCTTCAATCCCTTCATCCCTACTGAGTTTTGGAATGCACTGGTTGCTTTCCCAATGGCACTGTATCGGCACTTACTGCAGTTCCCATCTTTGGCCAGAAGGTGGCATAGTAAACCTTCTGCAGTCACAGAAGCCTCCTACCTCAGTATTGAGCAGATGTGACACAGACCAAATCGCTTTGGCTAAAGAAGTTTAATTTTATTGTCCCAGCTATGACACCGGTCCTCATATAGCACCACCCTGACTGTACACACACACACACACACACACACAGCTCTGTTCTGCCTTGTGATCAGTATTGGACGATATTTGGACCAGCAGGTATCAACAAATAAAACCATTAAGTCAAGAAACCCAGATTACATTACATTACATTAAAGGTATTTGTTAGACACTCTTATCCAGAGCAACTTACAAGACACATGAATGAACACATGCAGTTCTGAATGCATTCTCCTGCTTCCTGCCTTTTGCAGGACAACCGGATCAGAACTGTATTTAGGCTTATTTAGACCTTCTATTGTTTTTTTAATCCATGGCCCCAAGTAACTTGTGAACATGATACTTCATCAACTTTAAGATACCGTGTAGTGTAATTTATTTCAGATCCTAAAGCAAAGGTCTAAGGTGTGCCTTGTACTTTGTTCATTATAAACATATTGACCCGCCCTTCTTACTAATATCAAACACAAAGTGAAAGAGATCAGGACTTGAATGTCTTTCTATGTTCTTCTGGAGACTAAAGGGCTCTAGTAGAGCTGAAAATAATTCTACACAACAGATTTATTTTATATTTTGTTTTTAACAAAGGGAGTCTGGGTGATGCCAGCCTGGCATGGCAGAATAAAATATTGAAGCTGAAGAAGAAGAAGATAAGGCGAGGAAAATGGCAGAAGGAGTTTCATGCTCTCACTATGGTGAGTTTGTCAAGAACCCATGGTACTTTGGGACAATGCAGCAAGCTTCATTTTTACAATTAACTTGACAATGTTTGATGTGATTATTCTGAACTACTATTTTAGAACTTCAGTTGGTTTGTAATAACCAAACTGTATCAAAACATATGCAAAGGTGAAGTGAGGTAACTTATCTCAGGTTACGAGTTGTATTGTTTATGCCCAATTTTACATGTTATCTTATTTATATGTTAAGAAATTGACACAAATAACATAGGTTAAGGGCAATACAGTTATTACTTATTAAAACTATAAACATGCTCACGAAGCAGAGAAAATAAAGCCTTTTACTTGTTAATAACTTGTGTTTGAGTATTGTGGAAATGTTTGAAAATAATCTTCACTGCATCATATCTCTCGGTGAATGGGTTCCATTGTGGCCATCACCAAAATACCACAATATTCCCAAAAATATGTTTTATTTTTCTTAATTGTTTTCAGAATACATATATATATTCTGAAAACAATTAAGAAAAATAAAGAAAGATTGCAGTATGAAGAGAAACTTGCAGTATGATGGGAAATTGATATTCTTTGCATCACTTTTGCAGTGAGTTGAGATGGACCGGCCCTGCTGCTGTGGCCAAAAATACTCTAATCACTAAAGTTGTTTTTCTCTTGTAGGGGAAGCCCCTGACCTGAGAATCGTGTTGCTGGGGGCAGTAGGATGTGGAAAGGGCTCAGTAGGGAACACCATCCTGGGCAGAGAGCAGTTTGCTACTGAGAAAGCAATTTCACAATGTGAGAAGGGAGAGGGTGAGGTTTTAGGGAGGAAGGTCACAGTAGTTGACACACCAGGTATGGAGCCAGATTTAAGTGCTGGCATTAAAGAGAGTGTTAAACGAGAGATAGCTGACAGTGTGTCTGTGTGCTCCCCTGGCCCTCACGCCTTCATCCTGGTCTTTAACCTGAAGACTATCGCATCTTTGAAAACTGAAGCAGTAGAAGAACAATTGAAGAATCTCAGTGAGAGAGTGTGGAAGCACACAATAGTGCTCTTCACTAGGGGTGACAAGCTGGGAAAGAAAACCATTGAGAAGTTTCTAATAGGCAAAGGCCAGCTGTCCCTCCTGAAGTGTGTGTGGAAATGTGGGGACAGATATCATATTTTTAATGACAAAGACAAAGGAAACAGCACAGAAGTAGCAGAGCTGCTGATGAAAATAGACTCAATGGTGGCAGAAAACAACGGCCAGTGCTTCAGTGATAACACAGAGAAACATGGGGAAGACATGACAGATCAGCAATACAGATCAGCTATACATGAGTATGAGCTAAAGCTTCAGGAATCAGAGGAGAAAGTACAGCTAATAGAGAAGAAGCTGAAGCACGTCACAGCAGAGAGAGATAAGATGAAATATATTTTAAGCTTTTAGAAAATAATGGAGGAAATGAATGTGATGCCATGGAAGAGAGAAGGAGCAGCAGATGACAGATTTCCTGCCAGGAAGGCACACAGCTTTCCCTTAGTCTGTCCCAACAGTGAGTACTTTATCTTGTATCTGATTTCCCATATGACTGCTTGTCAGGGTACTACATTTAAGGATCATTTTCTCCACTTTCTAAATTCTAAATGAGGAAAATAATGGGATGTGTCCATCTCAGAGACCAGCGATGATGAAGGTACATATGTAACACATAATTTCTGAGAGGAAAATGATCTGGAAAAAGGGTCAAATGCAGGAAAGCCATAGCTTCTCATAGCCCCCCCAGCACCAGGATAAATTGCTTCATGCAGTGGAAGATCTCCAGCTTGCAGTGGGTCAGCTCCTTCTGTTGCCACTGTTGCCGGATCAAGCTGGTTCAGTTCTTTGGACCTGCGAAGTGGGTACTGGCAGGTCCCCCTCATGCCAGAAGCCAGGGCAAAGACAGCGTTAACTATTGGACGTGGACTATGGGAATTCACTGTTCTACCATTTGGGTTGGCTAATGCCCCAGCCACGTTTGAGCGTCTAATGGAGCAAGTCCTTCAGGATGTACCACTAACCGCCTGTGTTGTGTATTTGGATGACCTGTTAGTACATGCTCCCACCTTTGAGTCAGCCCTAGGAAACCTGCGAGAGGTCTTCACTCGCATCGAGAAATCCAACCTTAGCCTAAACCCAGCTAAGTGCCAGCTGCTTCGTCGCTCTGTCCAGTTCCTCGGACAAATCATTGGCCCAGAAGGAGTTTCAACAGACCCAGACAAAGTGACCTCTGTCCATAATTGGCCCACACCACCCTCCCTCACCCAGCTGTGCAGCTTCATTGGCTTAGCATCCTATTATCGCCGATTTATCAAGGGATTTGCTGACACAGCCAAACCGCTGACCACACTGTGTGAAAAGGGGAGGCATTTCGATTGGACTGCAGACTGCGACCAGGCCTTCCAGTCATTGAAAGCTAGCCTCACCTCTGCCCCTGTGCTCGCCCTGCCTCTCCCCACCGGGAAGTTCATCTTAGACACAGACGCCAGCAAGGTGGGACTGGGGGCTGTGCTCTCACAGATGGTAGATGGAGCAGAAAAAGTAGTGGCCTACTATAGCCGGGCTTTGGACAGACGGGAGCAAAACTATTGTGTCACCAGGCGTGAATTGCTGGCAGTGATTGCGGGAGTGAAACACTTCCGCCCATACTTGTACGGTCGCCACTTCCACCTCCGCTCCGACCATGCATCTCTTCAATGGCTACTGAGCTTCCGTGAACCAGAGGGACAGATGGCTCAGTGGCTGGAGATCCTGCAGGGGCTGGATTTTAGTGTAGAGCACAGAGCGGGGAAACAACACAGCAATGCAGACTCACTTTCACGCCGCCCGTGTGATGACTCATGTAGCCACTGCTGTCGGGCCGAGAAAAAGGAAGACGAGAGAGAGACAGGCCAGGGCACCACAGTGGAGCACGCAGCCCAGATCAGCGCTCTTACCACCAGGCAGGTCATCTCTGGCGTCTCCCACACTGACCTGCTGGCAGCTCAGCAGTCGGACGAGGATATAGGCCCTGTCTGGGGTTGGAAACAAGGTGCGCAACGACCAACTAGGCCACAGCTTACCCCATACTCCACTGCTGTGAAGCAACTAGAGGCACAGTGGGACTGCCTTGAACTGGTTGACTCATTGCTGTACCGGAAATGGACTGACCCCCAGAAAGGCACCGTCACCCAGCAGCTTGTAGTCCCGGGACCAATGCGGGACATGGTGTTGCGCCTCTCTCATGGGACTGTCACCTTCCTCTGGTCCTTCTTTCCTACCGCACAGCTGTGCAAGAGTCAACAGGTTTCACACCTGCGGCTCTCATGCTGGGCAGGGAGCTGTGAATCCCAGCTGATCTTGTCTTTGGAAGACCACCTGACAGGGAGTGGCCATCAACACCAGGCTTGGAGTACATGGTGGAGCTGCAAAGCCGCATGGACCGAGCCCACCACTTAGCCAGGGAGCACATACAAGGTGCAGGGATCCGGCAGAAGCGCAATTACGACACACGTTGTGCTGGGCGGCAGCTGGAACCAGGGGAGGCCGTGTGGGTGTACAACCCAAGACGACGCATGGGACGGTGAGGGCCCCTGTCTGATTCTGGACAGCCTGTCAGATGTCGTCTATAGGGTCCACCTCCACCGACGACCAAGAACTGTTGTCCTCCACCGGGACCGCCTGGCCCCTTACCGGGGTACTGCTGAACCTCCCACAATTCCACCCAGGCTCCGACGCCGCGTCCCACCACGGGGCGCAGAGGAGGGCACTCCTGGCACCGCGCTGGCCTCTCCTACAGCTGATGTCAACAGTCAGTTACGAGTGCAGAACGACTCCAGCCCAACTGTATTGCCTTCAGCAGGGACTGTGACCCCACGGAGAGGTTCACGCCTCCGTAGGGCACCTCGTGCCTTGCAGGACTTTGAATGGCACCGGGTCAGTGCCCAGGGGGGAGAGGGGATAGTGTAGCGGTGAGTTCATGTATTTAATGTCTGTTCCTGGTTTGGGGAGTTATGGGTAAATACTGGTTTAGTGTTCTTCTGCATAGTTTCCTCCTACAGTGTGTAACGTTTCAACCTGGGATTTTGTGTGTGTTGTGGGGGGCCTTTAGCCTTGTAATTGTGCATGTAAATGTTAGAGGTGCTTAGCCACCATTATGGATAAGTATAGCACCTCGAGTTAACTACTGTACTGGCCATGGGAATGGGAGAGTTCTGTTATTGCTAAGATTGCTATTAAAGCTGGTAGTAAGATCCTGATCAACTCAAGATGTCCCACCGCTCTCCATTATTGTCCTCCGCTACAATATTATATAAAGGTCAAATTGCTTTATTATAACAAAATGATGATATAGTGGCCCCCTCTTTATCACAATGTGCTTCAACACATTTTTCTCCTCTTCTCCTGTCAGTGATCCAGTAGTGTAATGTTAAGCAAATCTATTTTTACTTTGGGAAGGGTATTCAAGACTCCCAACCCCATAAGAAAAACACACATTATGAAAATTACCATTTTGTTTCAACATTTTTTCTTCCTGGGAATCCCCTGAAGAGTCAGTGGTCATATCAACCCCTGAGTGCGTGTACATGTGTATCTGACTACATTTGTTGTGTTTCTGTTTTCAAAGTACGTGTATTCTAGCAGTATGTGCCTACATTTACGTCTCAGATTTTTTAAGGCAATAACGTATCTTTTTCTTTTATTAACACTGACTTGTTTCATTCAGGGTATGCTGCCCCGCATGAACATTAAAAAATATATGAAATATAAAGTGAGAATGCAATAGAGCACAAAGTTTCCACTGGCGCGAACCTCGGTTGGGTTTTCACTCACACCGGAAAACCCCGAAGAGAATTAGAATACTCCAACCGTGTGGGTGATTACAGGAAGCTTTTGAGCGGAAAGCAGAAACTTCCTGTGATCGTCTCCTGTCACAGGCTCTTACTTGAGGACTTTTAAAGCGCTGAATTATTTTTTTATCCAGTAGATATACATTTTTAATATTTTAATACAGGTTCCTGGGTGATAGGGTGTAGACCAGCATACTGAAAGAGAAGTGAGATAAGGCATGGAAGATGGCTACTGGACTTCCACACTCTCACTGTGGTGAGTTCGTCTAGAAAACATGCTCTTTTATCTGTACGATAAAAAAAACCTGCCTTTCTACTATTAATCTGAAATGTTTCGGTGTTAATATTCGGGATTGTTATTTGAAAGTTTCAGTCGGCTAGTGAAAATCATGCTGTACCAAAACACGTTATTACATCTTTGAAAGATCTAAGGTAACAAGTTGCATTGTGTGTTACCTGTTGTAGAAGTTATTTATAGGAACATAAATATTTGCCGGGGAATAGGTTTCTTCAAATGGCCTCTGTGCTGACGCACTACAGATAATACAACCTTTTCTTGGCATTCATCTATCTAGGAAGATAGAATACGAACTCGAAATATAATAAAATGGGAACGTTTGAAAAAGAAGTATTATTGTGTTACGCATATATTATTGCATATATATATATATATATATATATATATATATATATATATATATATATATATATATATATATATATATATATATACACACACACACACACACACACACACACACACACAGACACACACACACAATTTGGTTTGGTTTTGGTTTCATTATAAAGGGTCTACAGAAAGAGGCTCCATCACTGACAAGCATGTTTAACACATGTGATGATATAAAATAAACATTGAGAATAACACGGCTGTAATTTACTGAGCCGGTAGTGTTTTTGAGCGTGATTAAGGAGTGCTGTTTTGTTGGTTTTTAATCGACCAGGATAAAGGGTCTGCTCATCATTCGAAATGAAATCAGAATGAACTTCAATACGCACACAGCATGCAACTACAACATGCATCTGCGTCTTCATGATTTTTCTCACGTAGGCAACCACGACGGTGGTTCAACTGAACAATGTTCTCCAACCTCAAGTTTCCGGTTGTCTTCTCGAGTTCTTTTGCTTCTGCATCTCACCCTCGTGTTTGCATGTAGACGTAGCTGAGTGCGGGGAATAGTGGACTGCAGCCCATGTCTTGGCAGTATTTGCAAATTGCAGTTACTATTTGGAAATATTAATAAGCTTGATAGCAAAAGCTCTTTCACCAAAAAAAAAGTACAGAACGGTTTTGTAGCAAAAGCCGGTTAACCTGAAGATTAGTTGCTTTTAATTATCCATTTTATGAAGTTAACAACATTTCCCAACTAGGGTAAAAATACACATTTAAAAAATAGAAAGGAATCTCACTAGCAAATAAAAAAAAAACACAAATATTAAAAATATCAAAAATCTTTAGCATCATCAGTGAAAAGAGAAACTTAAACTGAAAGAAATCTTTCTTTCATTGATGAAAGAAGAGTATGAAATAAACTTATCAAAATAATTTGTGCATGTGAAGGAAGATATTATGTTTGTTATAAGTATACTTGTACCATCAAGATTCTTTTTTTGGAATGGTGGAATAATTCCTTTTTCTCTTGTAGGGAAGCCCCTGAGCTGAGAATTGTGCTCCTGGGGGCAGTAGGATGTGGAAAGGGCTCAGTAGGGAACACCATCCTGGGCAGAGAGCAGTTTGCTACTGAGAAAGCAATTTCACAATGTGAGAAGGGAGAGGGTGAGGTTTTAGGGAGGAAGGTCACAGTAGTTGACACACCAGGTATGGAGCCAGATTTCAGTGCTGCCATTAAAGAGAGTGTTAAACGAGAGATAGCTGACAGTGTGTCTGTGTGCTCCCCTGGCCCTCACGCCTTCATCCTGGTCTTTAACCTGAAGAATATTGCATCTTTGAAAACTGAAGCAGTAGAAGAACAATTGAAGAATCTCAGTGAGAGAGTGTGGAAGCACACAATAGTGCTCTTCACTAGGGGTGACAAGCTGGGAAAGAAAACCATTGAGAAGTTTCTAATAGGCAAAGGCCAGCTGTCCCTCCTGAAGTGTGTGTGGAAATGTGGGGACAGATATCATATTTTTAATGACAAAGACAAAGAAAACAGCACAAAGGTAAAAGATCTGCTGAGAAAAATTGACACAATGTTAGTGGCAGAAAACAACGGCCAGTGCTTCAGTGATAACACAGAGAAACATGGGGAAGACATGACAGATCAGCTAAATGAGCTTCAGAAACAGCTTGAGGAGTCTGAGAGAGAGAAAGAGGAGCTGCATCAAAGAATACAAAAATTAAAGATGGAGAAAGAACAGCTGAATGAGTTTGAGCTGAAGCTTAAGGAGTCTGAGAGAGAGAAAGAGGAACTGCATCAGAGAATTGAACAATTAGAGACAGAGAAAGAACAGCTGAATGAGTTTGAGCTGAAGCTCAAGGAGTCTGAGAGAGAGAAAGAGGAACTGCATCAGAGAATTGAACAATTAGAGACAGAGAAAGAACAGCTGAATGAGTTTGAGCTGAAGCTCAAGGAGTCTGAGAGAGAGAAAGAGGAACTGCATCAGAGAATTGAACAATTAGAGACAGAGAAAGAACAGCTGAATGAGTTTGAGCTGAAGCTTAAGGAGTCTGAGAGAGAGAAAGAGGAACTGCATCAGAGAATAGAACAATTAGAGACGGAGAAAGAACAGCTGAATGAGTTTGAGCTGAAGCTTAAAGAGTCTGAGAGAGCGAAAGAGGAGCTGCATCAGAGAATAGAAAAATTAGAGAAAGAACAGCTATGTAAGCTTGACCTGAAGCTTAAGGAGTCTGAGAGAGGGAAAGAGGAGCTGCATCAGAGAATAGAAAAATTAGAGACGGAGAAAGAACAGCTATGTAAGTTTGAGCTGAAGCTTAAGGAGTCTGAGAGAGGGAAAGAGGAGCTGCATCAGAGAATAGAAAAATTAGAGACGGAGAAAGAACAGCTATGTAAGCTTGAGCTGACGCTAAAGGAGTCTGAGAGAGAGAAAGAGGAGCTGCATCAGAGAATAGACAGATCAAAGATGGAAGAACAGCTAAGAGAAAAACTTGATGAGAAATTGAAGCAAGTCACAGAGAAAGATGAGGTGATAAAAAAGCTGAAGCGAATAATGGCGAATAGTCTTGTGATGGAAACAGCACTGAAGAGAGAAGGAGAAGTGGATTCCAGATTCCCTGTCCAGAAGGCCAACAGCCTTCCAATTCTGGGGCCCAGCAGTGAGTGCTTCACTTTGTATCTGATTTTCCTAGCAGAGCTTTTCAAGGGACTGTAGCTATTTGTTATTTTCTCCTCTTTTTAACCAACTGACAATGTTTCACCATCTTTGTTTTTGAGGAGCTCACAATCAATGAATAGTTATGGTAATGCAGTAGAACCACAATGATTTGGAACACAGAGAACCCACTGCTTCATTTTAATGGTGACATCATGTTGTGGCTTGACGTAAGTTTTGTATAAAGACGTGTATTGTGCTTAGCTGTGTCAAAATCTGTGAAGATCTATTAATACTGTTGATGAGTAAATCAAAGTGTGGAGTACTAAACTGGCATATCGATAGTTGCTGACCGTTTTACCCAGGTTCCTCTACAATATGAGAATTTTATAATCAGGGTTTGATTGTTCCTCTCTCTCTCCTCTGTGCTGTGTGTTCAGTGTCAGAAGTAGGTCCACGTAATACTGAAGTAAGACATACAAAGTCTCCAAAGGCAAATGATGGGATGTCTCCAGCTCTGAAGAAGACTGGCAGCGATAAAGGTGAGGAACAAAAAAATAGCGTTCGAGAGGGGAGAAAATGATCTGGATAAAGAGTTCAATGAGATGGAAAATGAGTCCCAACACTGATAGGGACTGTGAGGGCTAATTGTGAATCACTGACTCTCATAGTGTATCATACAAAGATGAGATAAATACTAGAAAACATAACCAAACTGCACCTTTTCAAAGATGAAAACAGAAATCTGGCAGTAATGCTGAGTTCTCACAATTTCTCAAAATCACAATCTCATCTCATGTCATCTGTGTAGTTACTATTATTTATATATGCCTGTTTTGGTCTGGGGGCACTTCTGCCCTGTGGGCAAAGATATTTGTTAATTTATATTTTATTGTTAACAGGTTGACATTTAAATTATGTTTGATTGTACTGTATAATGAGTGAGAAACATGGGCAGTGGGTGGTCAAAACAAAGAAGATATTGCTTTATTTGTTCAGAGATAAAGAAAAGAGTGTCTTGAGCAACACATTTCCCTATGGGTAAACATGACAAGTCCAACAGCACTGTGCTTTACACATTATGGAAAGGACAGTGGAACATACAGTGAATCAGTGTAAGCCAGACAGGAACAGAAGAATATTTGACTATATAATGAGTTTTAATGAAGTTATAATGACCATATAGCTGACTGAATCCATTCCACCAGTATTTGGGATTCTTTACTGATGGCTGATTTCAAGTTTCTACAAATG
The DNA here is from genome assembly GCA_022829145.1 of Albula goreensis. Classification (NCBI taxonomy): domain Eukaryota; kingdom Metazoa; phylum Chordata; class Actinopteri; order Albuliformes; family Albulidae; genus Albula; species Albula goreensis. The sequence continues at coordinate 3,354,251 of CM040743.1, forward strand.
TTATGTTACAAATGAAAATATTATAATTGTTATAATTGTTAATATTATAAAATTATTAGAATTATGATTATGATTATAGCAATCATAATCATAGAAGCAGTAACATAATACATGGTGGTTATTGTATTCTGTACAAATTAGAATAAGCATGGTCACAGTACAGGGGGTCCTCGACTTACGAACGAGTTCCGTTCCTACGACTTGTTGTAAGCCGATTTTCGACGCAAGTTGAAATTTATACCTAAATTATATCTAAATTAACATCTTAAGTCACTCACACTGAACACACAACACATGAAGGACATATAAAATACAGTAATTAAATGAAACATTAATTTTAAAAAAAGAGAGAACAATTTCTTATCTTTATTTCTGTGGTCGTATTTATGAACCAAACCACTTAGGTCGAAACTAGGTTTTTTAAGTAATAATGGGAGTGCGTCGTACCCATGAAACCGTCGTAACTTGAGACTGCCGTAACCCGAGGACCTCCTGATACTCATTTTAAGGAAATTAATATTATTGGTATGGAGAGTATGTGATTAATTCAAAAGGTTCACACCTTTAATTCAGAATGCAGTATTATTTTTTCCAGGTCTGTCTAAGAACACATCATAGAAGTATACTGCTAAAGCTAAAGCAGAAGCATTTTTATTGTAACCTCTGAAAAATAGAATAAAATATGAAATTCATGAGTATATCCTAGGAGCTAGGAAAAACCTTTACACTCTGTCTGTTCTAAAATGTGTTTTTTTTTTCCTGTGATATATTTTAGTGAGCATACAGGGCTCCTTTCAAGCCAGAAGCAGAATTACAGCAGTGTCCTCCAGAGAAACAACTCCTACCCCCTCTGAGACTAGTGTGAAGACTCATGAGATGGAAGAGGAGCTTCCAGGGCCATCTGAAGAGCGCAGCATGGAGGCTTTGGACTCGCGTGAAACTAAAGGAAAGAAAAGTAGATTTGAGACATTTAAATCATTATTTACACACAGTAAGAAGAAGGAGAGTAAAACACATCATTTAAAAAGTTCTAAAAGGTCCACTATGGTCCCCATAGGAGAAACTGAACAGAACTTCCCTGCAGCAGCACCTGCTGGGAGTCCAGAGCCGGACTCTAGGACAAGATTACCAGCTGATTCCAGAGCACGGTCAGGGATGGCGATGACACCGCTTGATAGACATCAATCTGAAACAAATCTGTGGCGTTGTACAAGGCTATCTGTAACCAGTTTAACCAGCTCTGTAGCCAGTTCTGCAAAGAGCTTTCTATCACGTTCTACTGCATCAGTAGCATCAACAATGTCTATGGCTTCTAAAAAGTCTTTGAGGGGCTCCACTGTGTCCTTACCAGCATTCTTTATGAACTGAACATTCCTGACCACAGGATAGCTTTTAAAAGTTTTTTTTTTTGGGAAAAGAGGCATCACAGAACTTCAGTTATCTAGACCTCAGCGATTCGGAAACACTGATAATCCGAATGGGTATAAACCCAGACGTACTATTCTAATTATGCCATGTCAGTTTCAAACACTGATGTGAAGCACTATTAAACTGGCACACAGTTACAATTTACAGAAATGAAAAATACAATCATGTCTTAAGGGATGTACACTGATGAAATTGTTATAAATGAGCAACTCCGACAATGAGTTTTGCATGGTAAGATCAGTAAAAACAATGGTACTAACTGATGTATTTTAAACTGTTGCTTAATGCATCAGACACTAACTGCTCATCAACCGTGGTTTCCTATTTAAAACATCCCTACTTTAAAAGAACTTTATTCTTATTCTCCCGTTTAGCCCTTTTACCATTTCAGGTTTGTTTGTAATGTTTGTTTTTTCCTTTTTCTTATGATTTTCCTGCCATTTTATTTCTGTATTTTCTTTATTTACATTAACTCTCAGTCATGTTTTTATTCCACTACCTGAATCCTTTTTAAACTTCATCATGTTTGCGGTTTTCCCCGTTTTTATGTTTTGTCTCAATCATGTTGTTATTTCTCGATTATTGTAATGAAACTAAATCAGGTTGATTCACAACTTTATAAGAAAGGTGTGAATAAATATAGTTTACTATCATATTATATAAAGTTGACATCTTTTCATTATTTAAAATCTCTGGTGAGCCTTGCCTTTGGTCTCCTGTGGTCACAGTACTTAATTTCTGTTTCCTTTTCTTTTGTTTTTCATAGCTGTAGTGCAGTAATCAAATCACAGAAAAAATTTGTGTTGTCTTTGCTCTCTTGCTCTTTCTTTTCTACCTCAACATTTTCAGCCTAAAGGACTCCATCAGGACCAATGATAAACTTTGTGATCAGGTCAAAGCAGGGAATCCGAGGCACACTTAAAGGGGAGAACCATAGTACAGTGCATGTCCAAATGATACATATATCCAAAGCAAGGTATACAGTTCTCCTAACTAGGCCGACACACGACATGACATGGTTCGGATGAAGTGCACATTCCCAACATCTGACGAATACCATGAGGAAAATGAAGTGACATTAGCTTAAGCTGCATGTAGGACATTATGGTGACATGTGGTGACAGGGTTGAAATCTGCTCTTGGTATGTTTGTAAAATTCAGAACATTATAAAATATGAGATTGGAAACTTTTTAGGTAGACCAGGCCTCTGCTGTATTTTATTTCTATAAGCCCTAATGCACCAGAATTCAGCCCTTATTCTACAGTCTTTGTACAAACTGATCTGCTTGTGGTTCAAATTTCATCCTAAACATGAATAAGTCTTGACCTTTGGAAGTTGAGTTAATGTGTTAAACCAGTTAGCTGCCCCATTAGCTACCAGCAGAGCTTAATGATGACATCATTCCAGCTGGGTAGCACAGCACACAGGAGTATTCCACTCTCAGTCAATGTTGAATTTATTTTGGTTAATTTTTCTCTGTCTTTCTCTTCTCTGTCTCGGATGTATTTTAATGGATTTATCAATGGTGAATTCAGTTCTGCACCATAACAGTAAAATGCTTTTTAATTTTCAGTTGCAACAGATGCAAGGTGCACTCCCAGTTAAACTATACAGGACCCCATGATCTTAGAGCATCTTGAGTGTTAATGTGAAGCTGTTGTCTGAGTTGGTGTATCTAATGCACAACTGGGTTTTTTATATCACTCACATCACCATGGTCAGAGATGCATTTCTGCTTCATAAACCGGCCAGAGAAAAAGTTTTAGAGCACAAGCCCTGTGTGGGAAACAGTCAATGTGGAAATCCCCAGCTTCAGAAAGTAGAAGCAATACAATGAGTTTGTTCCATACATGCACCAATCCAGCTGATTCCAACAAGCACAGCTCTTCAGCCAGGTAGGGTCGGAGCTTTCCGTGTAAGGGAGCAGTGTGTGTGTGTGTGTGTGTGTGTGAGAAAGTAGAAGCAATAGCACTGCTTTCCTGATTGTGTGTGTATGGATGGAACTGTCAGGAGCTGACCCCCCGCTACCCCATCAGAGGATCAACCCACCACAAACAATTAAGAAAGGTAAATGTGTACAATTGGCTTGGCCTCCTGCTGACCTCCCCTACACACCGCAACCCTTCTCCGCCCCCTTCTGTAAGAGAGAGAGTGAGACTTCTGCCCCTCTTTATATGGAGTTTGTTTCAAACAAAGTTCGGGAGAATCATTTTCAGACAACCCCCTTCAATCGGCATCCCACCTCGTCCCCATTGCCACCTTTCCTAATTACATTTTTCCTACAGGGGGGTCCTCTTCTCCTACGAGAACATCTCCACTCCTCTCCCTCTTAGGACTCCAAGCTCAAAACTAGTGTACATTTCTGTGCCTAACCATTGAATAAATCATTCTATTCCTTTCATTGACTGAGAATGTTTCTGCTGAAACAAAACCTGTATAAAACCCAGACACAGAGCCAGCTTCTCCCAAGCCATCAGAAATATGACTGCTGAAGCTCTGCTGTTTTATATGCTGCCTCACCCTGTTTACTTAATGGAGGCAGCCATGGTATGGTTTCTGCTCCTTTTGTTACTGTCATGGAGTACATCACTATGGTTTTAAAGCAGGCACACAACTCCATTAAAACTGTACTGATGGTCTTAGTTCCATCCAAATCCATGGTGAGTTGAGTTTCCACCTTAACAGTAAAATGCTTTTAAATTTTCAGTTGCAAAAGATACATGGTGCTGTGCAAGCCCAGTTAAACTACAAAGGACAAACTATCATTGGACATCTTCAGTGTTAATGTGAGGGTGTGGTTTGAGTATGTGGTATCTGTGCACAGCAGGGCTTTTCTTATATCATTCATGTCACCATGGATACAGATGCATAGCCACTTTAGAAAAAGGTCACAGAACAACCCCTGTGTGAGAAATAGTCAGGTGTGGAAATCCCCAGCTTCAGACACTAGAAGCAATACTATGTGCTTGTTCCATGCACCAACTCAACTGATTGCATTCCACCATTACTGGGGGAAGGGGGGTTACTGTCAGGAGAAACAACCAACCCCCCCCCCCCCCCACCCCACCTCAGAGGCACAGAGGATCTACCCACCATGAGGAAATAAAGCATGAATGCAATTAATATATACACATAATTTCACTCTTTGAAACTAGTTTAATTGTTTTCATTACATTATTGGCTCCAGTATTAGACTACAGAAAATTATAACGACAAACAAAATTTGGCTAAATATTATTTGTGATAGCCTAACAATTCCTCAGGTCCAAGAAATGTGCGCTGCGCTGCCGACAAACGGCATTGCATTCTGGTTGTACTTCTGTACACACTGTCACTCCAGACAGGTACCCAAAGTCGAAGTACTGGTACCCTGATGTGAGCGGGAATCGAGAGAGCCCCGGTAAATAGAAAACCCGAAGCTGAGGATGAGCAGATTTATTACAAAACTTTTGAGCGGGAAGCAGAAATTGCCTGTGATCCTTTCCTCTCTCATGCTCTTACTTAAGGACTTTTGCAGTGCTTAATTTTTTTAGATAGATATACATTTTTTTATATTTTAATGCGTGTTCCTAGGTGATAGGTTGTTGACCAGCATACTGAAAGTGAGATAAGGCAAGTGTTACGTAGAACACGTAACGTAGTGTTACTTGCAAACATAACATGCGTGCATAAATGCTGCTTGGTCTCAGAGCCTCTTGTACAGCAAGGAAGATGGCAGCTGGACTTCCACACTTTCACTGTGGTGAGTTCGTCAAGAAAACATGTTCTTTTATCTGTTCTATACAAAAACCTGCATTTATACTGTTAACCAGAATTATTTTAGTTTTTACTAACGGCATTACATTCAGGCTGTACTGCACTGAACTTTCAGTTCAGACCAGTTCATGAACCCGAAGTTGAAGTTGGCAACCCTAATATGGGCAGAGAGCGAGAGAGCCGCTGTAAATAAAAACCCGAAACGGCGTGGGAGCGGAGTGATTACAGAAAGCTTTTGAACGGGAAGATGAAACTGTTTCAGATCCTTTCCGTTCACGAGCTCTTATTTACAGTGTTGAGTAGGCTGTAGGCCAGCATACTGAAAGTGAGATACGGCAAGGAAGATGGCAGCTGGACGTCCACAACCTCACTGTGGTGAGTTTGTCAAGAAAACATGCTCTTTTTATCTGTTCTATACAAAAACCTGCATTTCTACTGTTAACCAGAATTGTTTCGGTGTTAATATTCGGAATTCTTATTTGAGAGTTTTAATCGGCTTGTGAAAACCATTCTGTACCAAAACACGTTACAACTTTGATTGATCTAAGGTTACAAGTTGCATTGGGTATAACCTGTTGTAGAAGTTATTTTTTGAGGAACTGTTAAGAACATATAAATCTTATCGCATACGATTGCCGGGGAATAGGACTCTTCAAATAATCACTGTGCTCACACAGTAAAGGAAATGAAACATTTTCTTGGCATTTATCTATCCGTGAAGAACTCGCAATAGAATATTATGCGAATGTTTGAAAAATAAGTGTTACCGTGTCACGTTTTCCCAGTGCGTTGGCTGATTTTACTCGCAACTGTGGTAGAAAAAAATACTACAAACTTTCTTTAATTACCTAAATCATGAAGGGATTTTTAATTTTAAGTTCCTATAGCCTTAGGTAAATTTAGTTACAGTCGATCACTGGAGATGTGCACACCTGTTCTCCACCTTTTAAGAATGTTTAATGCATGTACTGATATAAAATAGGAGTCATGTTTTGTTAGCTTTTAATCGACCAGGACTAAGGGTCTGGTCATCATCCCAAATGAAATCAGAATAAACTGCAATACGCACACAAAACGCAACAACAACATGCGTCTGCGTCTTCATAATTTCTCTCACGTAGGCTACATTCGACTGTGGTTCAACTCGAAAATATCTCCAACCTCAGGTTTTAGAAAGTCTTCCCGTGTTCTTTTGCTTCTGCGTCTCACCCTCGTGTTTGCATGTAGACGTAGCTGAGTGCGGGGAATTGTGGACTGCAGCCCATGTCTTGGCAATATTTGCAAATTGCATTTACTATTTGGGAATATTAATAAGCTTGATAGCAAAAGCTCTTTCACCAAAAAAAAAGTACAGAACGGTTTTGTAGCAAAAGCCGGTTAACCTGAAGATTAGTTGCTTTTAATTATCCATTTTATGAAGTTAACAACATTTCCCAACTAGGGTAAAAATACACATTTAAAAAAGAAAGAAAGGAATCTCACTAGCAAATAAAAAAAAACAAAATATTAAAAATATCAAAATCTTTAGCATCATCAGTGAAAAGAGAAACTTAAACTGAAAGAAATCTTTCTTTCATTGATGAAAGAAGAGTATGAAATAAACTTATCAAAATAATTTGTGCATGTGAAGGAAGATATTATGTTTGTTATAAGTATACTTGTACCATCAAGATTCTTTTTTGGAATGGTGGAATAATTCCTTTTTCTCTTGTAGGGGAAGCCCCTGAGCTGAGAATTGTGCTCCTGGGGGCAGTAGGATGTGGAAAGGGCTCAGTAGGGAACACCATCCTGGGCAGAGAGCAGTTTGCTACTGAGAAAGCAATTTCACAATGTGAGAAGGGAGAGGGTGAGGTTTTAGGGAGGAAGGTCACAGTAGTTGACACACCAGGTATGGAGCCAGATTTCAGTGCTGCCATTAAAGAGAGTGTTAAACGAGAGATAGCTCACAGTGTGTCTGTGTGCTCCCCTGGCCCTCACGCCTTCATCCTGGTCTTTAACCTGAAGACTATTGCATCTTTGAAAACCGAAGCAATAGAAGAACAACTGAAGAATCTCAGTGAGAGAGTGTGGAAGCACACTATAGTGCTGTTCACCAGGGGTGAGAAGCTGGGAAAGAAAACCATTGAGAAGTTTCTAATAGAAAAACACCACCTGTCCCTCCTGAAGTGTGTGTGGAAATGTGGGGACAGATATCATATTTTTAATGACAAAGACAAAGGAAACAGCACAAAGGTAGCAGACCTGCTGATGAAAATAGACTCAATGGTGGCAGAAAACAACGGCCAGTGCTTCAGTGATAACACAGAGAAACATCTGGAAGGCATGACAGAACAGCTGAATGAGCTTCAGAAACAGCTTGAGGAGTATGAGAGAGGGAAAGAGAAGCTGCATCAAAGAATAGAAAAATTAGAGACGGAGAAAGAACAGCTAAGAGACGAGTATGAGGGGAAACTGAAGGAAGTCACAGCTGAGAAAGATAAGGTTCTACAGGTCCTGAAACAAAACCTGGAGGAACGTCCTGTGATACAAATGCCACAGAGACAAGGGGCAGCAGATGCCAGATATCCTTCCAGGAAGGCACGCAGCCTTGAGGACATGCCCAACAGTGAGTATATTTTGTTTCTGATTTTACTATGATTGCTTTTCGTGGAACTGCAGTTAATTGTAATTTATTCCCATTTTTAACCAATTTTTACTGTTCCAGTATCTTTGCTTTTGGGAACTCCTAATCAGTAAATAGTTCTTCAGTAGGACCACAGTGATATGGAACTGAGAAATGAGGAATCAGCAGTCAACTGAATGTGAAAAAAAAACCCGGAAAAAGAATTCAAATTCATTAAAATGCTATAGCGGTTTCAAACTCATGCAGAATGTTAAGCTTGTGCATTAAATCGTGCAGTGTTGGAGCTGTGTGTGGCCGGGCAGTCGTGGGTGAACAGGGTGAACAGCTCGGGGGCTGAGCACATAACCCTGGGGGGCAGCAGTGTTCAGTGTCAGTGTGGAGGAGGTAGCATTACTTATCTGCACCACCTGTGGCCTGCCTGTCAGAGAGTCTAGGGTCCAGCTGCACAGGGAGGGACTGATGCACAGGTCTCGGAGTTTCATGACAAGTCTGGACGGCACTATTGTTTGAAAAACTGAGGTGTAGTCGATGAAAAGCGTCCACTCCGAAGTGTTTGCCTGGTCCAGGTGGGACAGAGCACTGTGCAGTGTGAAAGCTTTTGCATCGTCAGTGGACCTATTAGACCTGTAGGCGAACTTGAGTGGGTCCAGTGTGGTGGGCAGGGAGGGTGTAATGTGAGCTTTGACTATCTGCTCAAAGCACTTCATAACAGTGGAGGTGAGTGCTATTGGGCGGTAGTCATTTAGGCAACTCACTATCGGTTTCTTCAGGACTGGGATGATGGTGGTCTTCTTAAAACACATGGGAACTACAGACTGGAGAAGGGAGAGGCTAAAGATGTCTGTGAAGACATCTGCCAGTTCGTAGGCACCTGCTTTGAGAGCACGGCCTGGGATATTGTCTGGTCTAGGAGCATTGTGTGCGCTTACCTTTTTAAAGGATTTTTGGAGTGGGCAGTTCTAACAGAAACTCTGGCTTGGTGTGATTTTCAAAATGAGCGTAGAAGGAGTTCAGCTCCGCTGGAGAGAAGCAGGCACCTCCCCCACACTGCAGCCCTTTCCCTTACAGTTTGTGATGGTCCTTACCTGCTCCACATGGGCCTGGTGCTGGAGCCACTGTAACATGACTCCACTTTTTCCCTGTGTTGTCCCTTGGCTGTTTTTATTGCCTGTCCGAGCTCATACCTGGTTTTCCTGTACTCACCTGGGTCTTGGGAGAGGAAGGCTGCTGTTTGCACTCTAAGCACTGAGCACACCTCTCTGTTAACCCACGGTTTCTGGTTCAGATATGTCTGGACGGTCACTAGTGGTACAACATCGTCGACACATTTGTTTACATATCCTGTTATGTACTCCGTGTAATCGATAATGTTGTTGTTCGCAGAGATCCTGAAAACATCCCATTCCATGGTGCGGAAACATATCACTGAGGTTCTATTATATTAGGGATCCACAGATCGACCAATAAATTCCAAGCACGATTCTTTTCAAGTCAGTCTGTGGATTCTTTTGAAGGTTCAGTGTGATTTTACAGCTGACAGACCTTGCTGCTGTGACACTGTTGTTTGCTGCTGTGTTTTCAGTGACAGAAGAGGGTCCAGTTAACACGGAAGCCGAAAGGAAGATTCAGAGAGAATCTCCAAAGTCCAGTGATGGTATGTATCCAGCTCTGAGAAATACCGGTTGCAACGAAGCTGAGGAGAGAAAATGATCTGGATAAAGAGTTCAGTGAGATGGAAAATGAGTCCCAACACTGACAGGGACTGTGAGGGCTGATTGTGAATCACTAACTCTCATAGTGCATCATACAAAGATGAGATAAATACTAGAAAACATAACCAAACTGCACCTTTTCAAAGATGAAAACAGAAATCTGAAAGCAATGTGGAGTTCTCACAATTTCTCAAACATGTCTCCCCAATCCCATCTGATCTGTGTAGTTACAGTATTTGGGATTCTTTACTTGTGGCGGATTTCAAGTTTCTACCAATTAGTTTGAAAATATTATGATAGCAGTCATGATAGTAGAAGCAGTAACATAATACATGTTGATTGCAGTTGGTTATTGTATTCTGTACTATCCCCTTTCCTACAAATTAGAATAAGCATGGTCACAGTGAACTCATTTTAGAGAAATTAATATTATTGGTATGTGATTAATTCAAAAGGTTCACACCTGTAATTCAGAATGGAGTATTCTTTTTTACAGTTCTGTCTGCACAAGAACACATCATAGAAGTATACTGCTAAAGCAGAAGCATTTTTATTGTAACCTCTGAAAAAAAGAATAAAATATCAAATTCATGAGTATATCCTAGGAACTAGGAAAAACCTTTACACATTGTCTTTTCTAAAATGTGTTTTTTTTCCTGTGATATATTTTAGTGAGCACACAGAGCTCCTATCAAGCCAGAAGCAGAATTACAGCAGTGTCCTCCAGAGAAACAGCTCCAGGCTCCTCTGAGACTAGTGTGAAGACTCATGACAAGAAAGAGGAGCATCCAGGGCCATCTGAAGAGCGCAGCATGGAGCCTTTGGACCCGCATGAAACTAAAGGAAAGAAAAGTAGATTTGGGACATTAAAATCATTATTTACACACAGTGAGAAGGAGGAGAGTAAAACAGATGCTTCAAAAAGTTCTAAAAAGGACAAGAAGGCTTGCAAAGAAGACACTGGACAGAACTTCCCTACAGCAGCACCTGCTAGAAGTCCAGAGCAAGACTCCAGAACAGGATTGGCAGATAAATCCAGAGTACAGTCAGAGGCAACAATGACACCACTTGATAGATGTCAATCTGAAACAAATCTGAGGTCTTCAACATGGCCATCTTTAAACAGTTTAACCAGCTCTGTAGCCAGTTCTGCAAAGAGCTTTCTATCACGCTCTACGGCATCAGTAGCATCAACAGTGTCTATGGCTTCTAAAAAGTCTTTGAGAGGCTCCACTTTGTCTTTGCCAGCATACTTTAAATAGTGATCACTCATTGCCACAGGATACCTTTTTAAATGTTTTTTTTGTTTTTTTGGGAAAAGAGGCAGCACAGAACTTCAGTTATCTAGACCTCAGCGATTCGGAAACACTGATAATCCGAATGGGTATAAACCCAGAAGTACTATTCTAATTATGCCATGTCAGTTTGAAACACTGATGTGAAGCACTATTAAACTGGCACACAGTCACAATTTAATGAAAGAAATGAAAAATACAATCATGTACTAAGGGATGTACACTGATAAAATTGTTGTAAATGAGCGATTCCTAGAATAGGTTTTGGGAGTTTTGCATGGTAAGATCAGTGAAACAATGGTACTAACCAATGTATTTTAAACTTGTTTAATGCATCAGACACTAACTGCTCATCACCCGTGGTTTCCTATTTAAAAGATCCCTACTTTCAAAAGAACCTTGATCTTATTCTCTCATTCAGCACTTTTTACCATTTCAGGTTTCAAACATTAAAAGGTGTTTTTTCTTTTTTCTTATGATTTTCTTGCCATTTTATTTCTGTATTTACATTATCTGTCATTAGTGTTTTTGTTCCACTACCTCAATCCTTTTTAAACCTCATCATGTTTGCGGTTTTCCCCGTTTTTATGTTTTGTCTCAATCATTTTGTTGTTTCTGAATTATTTTAATGAAACTAAAGCAGGTTGATTCACAACTTTGTAAGAAAGGTGCTAATAAATATAGTTTACTATCAGTATTATATAAAGGTGACATATTTTCATTACTTAAATCTCTGGTGAGCCTTGCCTTTGGTCTCCTTTGGTCACAGAACTTAATTTCTGTTTCCTTTCCTTTTGTTTTTTCATAACTGTAATGCTGTAATGTGCTACAAAGTAGTGAGTTTTATAAAATAAATAAATTCAAAGATGTGTGCTCTTTGCTCTCTCTTTTCTACATCAACATTTTCAACCTAAAGGACTCCATCAGGACCGTCCTGTTTCACATTTGTGTTTGAATTGTTAAAGTTTATGACCTGCAGTGATAAACTTTGAGAGTGTGATCAGTTCAAAGCAGGGAATCCGAGCGCAGGCAGGTGACACCAAAAGGTAACTGTGTAGTGTAGTGTAGTATAGTATAGTATAGTATATATAGCGTAGCATAGCATAGTATAGTATAGTCTAGGGGCCTGACAAACTGACTGAAGCATCAGAGCCACCCTGATTCTGTGATGGGTTAACATGAGCAATCAAATTATACTCTGCTAGAATTTTGAAACTTCTGTAAGAAGTTGTTTTGGAAGATTACTTTTCTATTATTTGGAAATTGCTCTATTTTAAAAATGGAACTTAACCTGTAAGCGATCCAAGTCCTTCTCAGGTCTCCTGAGTGTAAAGGCCCAGCTCTAACCACTGAGCTACTGAGAGTAAAGCTAGACTCTATGGCAGAGATGACACAGTAAATAGTAATTTACTGGACACCTATCCAGTGCAGAATAATTCTAGGCCCAGCTGTGGCAAGCAGCAGACAGAAAGGTCTGTTCTGAATCATCTGTTCTTAAAGTCAGAATACCCAGAAAAAAACATTCATAGTGTGACAAAAAAAAACACAATCCATTTGTAATCGTAACATTTCAGAACACATCGTTTAACCTAGACACAGCATGTGACCAGAAGAAACCTGAGTAAGGGGTTACTGAAACAGGTGTTGGGCCAATTGAAAATGAAATGTTGTACATATAACTTAATGCAGAATCTCAAAGTGAAAGAGCTGACTTCACAAACAAATGTTTCATTTTGAACAGTTTGACTGTGAGTAGGAAATGGAGATTCAATAAAGCTGAATGTCATGAAATCAAACAAAATTGTGTCATCTCATGAAATCAAACAAAATGGTAAATGGTGATCCGAGAATTGAAGGAAGAGCCCAGTCAGGTTCAACGGCCTGCTCCCATCACTGAGTGTCCCTGTGTTATTGCTGGAGGCACTGAGCACACACAAACTCGCACGCACACAGACACACACAGACACAGACACACACGCACGCACGTATGCATGCACACACACACACAGGCACAAAGGAGAGGACCATAGTACAGTGCATGTCTAAATGATACATATATCCAAAGCAAGGTATACAGTTCTCCTAAATAGGCCGACACACGACATAACATGGTTCGGATGAAGTGCACATTCCCAACATCTGACGAATAGCATGAGGAAAATGAAGTGACATTAGCTTAAGCTGCATGTAGGACATTATGGTGACATGTGGTGACAGGGTTGAAATCTGCTCTTGGTATGTTTGTAAAATTCAGAACATTATAAAATATGAGATTGGAGACTTTTTATGTAGACCAGGCCTCTGCTGTATTTTATTTCTATAAGCCCTAATGCACCAGAATTCAACCCTTATTCTACAGTCTTTGAAAAAAATCTTAAATCAAGCACAACAGGTGTATATTCTCCCATGTCCTCATCACAGTGTGCTGGGGCACTTCTCTCCCCCCACTCCTCCTGTCAATGTTTAACAGGGACTTGTGTGTATAAAGAGGGGGACAGAGTCTCAGAATCTACTGAGCTGAAGAATGAGGACCGCTGTAGTTCTGCTGGTGTTACTGGGCTGCTGTCTGACTGGGGCACAGCTTCAGAATGAAGAAAGAGAGATCAGCCAATCAACGACTCAACCCGACATCTGGGCGGAGCTGAAGGAGCTGAGAGACATGGTGACGGAGCAGAGAGTTGAGCTGGCAGTCACTAAGTCAGAACTGGGATGCACAAAGTCAGAACTGGGAGCAACAAAGTCAGAGCTGGCAGCAACAAAATCAGAGCTAGGAGGAACAAAGACAGAACTGGAAGTCACAAAGTCAGAACTGGGGTATGTGGAAGCCAGAATGCAAACCAGTGAGAGTCAGGTGGCTGAGCTGCAGAGAAAGAATGAAGGTAAGAATATCTTTAAGATGGTAACTTCAATTCAAAACTTCAAATGTTTTGTCTGTAATTAAATAATTTCATGTGCACCATTTTAGTCCTGAGCTACATGGTGATGGAGCAGAGAGTTGAGCTGGCATCAACAAAGACAGAACTGGAAGCAGCAAAAACAGAACTGGGAGTGACAAAGACTGAACTGGGATCTGTGGAAGCCAGACTGCAGACCAGTGAAAGTCAGGTGGCTGAGCTGCAGAGAGAGAATGAAGGTACTGGAATGTCCTGTATGTACTGGATAAATTAAAATAAATATTTGCTCATCTAGTTTTGCCATATGAAACAAAAACATATTCTATATGTATGATTGCAGCACTGAAGGGAAACACAAGGTAATGGGCACAGCGTTTTACGGCTGGGTCCTCAGCTTCATCGATGTTTTATTTTTATTCTGAGTATTACATACTTCTACAAACCTTTAATGTAAAAATGTTGTGTCTACAGAGAGACCAAAGATGGCTTTCTCAGCTGAATTAACTGATGCAGGACATGTAGGACCCTTCAACACAGACACCACCCTGATCTACACTAAAGTCTTCACCAACATCGGTAACCACTACAACCCATCTACAGGTACAGTACACACCCATCTACATGTATATCTGTATAAACACACAGGAAACAGAGGTGTCATTAGCACATTTTAGCAGTTTCACTGGCAGCTCTCTCCTGTGTGTGTGTATGTGTGCGCGCATGTGTGTGTGTGTGTGTTTGGGACAGTGTGTATGAGACATGAGACATTGTTTTTATCTCTCTCTGCTTTTCCTCTGACACAGGGATCCTCACAGCACCAGTGTGAGGAGTCTACTACTTCAGATTTACCGCCTTTGACGGTGGGTCCAGCATCAGAATGGGATCATTCCTGTGTAAAAATGGAGAACATGTAGTGTATGTGTCTGACTACCAAAGTTCATCAGATCTGGAAGACTCTGGGTCTAACGCTGCAGTGCTGCAGCTGGAGGTGGGAGATCAGGTCTACATGCGACTCGCATCTGGGCAAGAGGTCTATGATAACAGTAATAACCACAGCACCTTCAGTGGCTTCCTGCTCTTCCCCATGTGAGCAGAAAACCCTGCAGTACCTTCAGCGGCTTCCTGCTCTTCCCCATGTGAGCAGAAGACCCTGCAGCACCTTCAGCGGCTTCCTGCTCTTCCCCATGTGAGCAGAAGACCCTGCAGCACCTTCAGCGGCTTCCTGCTCTTCCCCATGTGAGCAGAAAACCCTGCAGCACCTTCAGCGGCTTCCTGCTCTTCCCCATGTGAGCAGAAGACCCTGCAGCACCTTCAGCGGCTTCCTGCTCTTCCCCATGTGAGCAGAAGACCCTGCAGCACCTTCAGCGGCTTCCTGCTCTTCCCCATGTGAGCAGAAAACCCTGCTGTAATGAAGATCACAGCTGAAGAGTCTGGAGGTGAAGCCTCACATGTTCCTCTCTGAGTGTCACAATGTGCTCTCAGCAATAAATGCATTAAAAAACTGAAAGTTTTGTGAGACTTTTGGATCAGGGTCCTGGTTCCTGTCTCTCTGTGAGGGACTTAATTCTGGATGCATACTTTTTCTCAATAAAATAAAACATTAACTGTGGGATGCAGGAACAAGTAAAAGGGAGGTTATGAAACAAACCTGGTGATAAAACATAGGACAGGATTCATAAGCAGGAGAACCTAAACTGGGCAGATGAGCATGCAGATACTGAAACCTTCAATCGATCAAAATGATGTGGCATGCTGCAATACAAACAACGTCTAAATGGTTCTGTTTAAAAACAGGAAAGGTTTCAGTTCAAAATACACATATCTGTGAGGAATATGGAGAATTTCCTTCTTAATAATCGATACGTTGAACAATTTGAACAGTTTTTTTTATTGTTTTAACCATATGTGCACAGAAAATACATACAGAAAATATATGTATAAAAATATGTACGCAAATATTTACAGCTCTCAGGTACTTGGGAATCACAGTCATGAATAGCTCTGGGCAAAAATAGTAAAGATACAAAATTCAGTGTGTTAATATACTGATCAGAACCGTCACAGATTAACCCAGTCCAGGCTTTAACAATAACTCAATACTTCTACATCCTATTCAAAATTTCAGTCATTTGGAAAGAAAATATGCTTAATTACAATTTGTTTACAAATAATATTAAATGTGCTCACTGCATAAGGTGTATGTTGTAAAACAAATAAAATATATTCTATTTAAGTAAAGAAATCTTTATTTTTGTACAGATAAAAGGTATACATATACATGTATGTTCACTAAAAATAAGTCCAGTAAACACATTATTTGAAAATTTTTAATTTATTCTGACAAAAAAATGAATTGTGTGTGTGTGTGTGTGTGTGTGTGTGTGTGTGTGAGGGTGTGTGTGAGGGTGTCCAGTCAATAGTGCCCAAGCTAAATTATGAAGCAAAAATATACATCATTTATTCTATTTACAACCATTGGGGAAAAAAAATCAACTTTTCTCTCAGAGAAGATTAGTAAAGCGACTAAGCCACACAAGAGTAGGCAGCTCCTTGGAGTTAAACAGTTCTGCCTTTTCTTAGGCCCAAAAGCCGTGACTGCCTGGTTTAATGAAGCCGCAATGATGGCTAAAACTACAGCTGTTAAACTTGCGGTTTCCTGTATGTGTCCTTACACTAATTCTACATTAAATGAAAGATTCAGTCTTTTTTATTTCTCTCTAGAAAGTGCTTTTCAGCTTTCAGTTTATATATTTTCTCTATCCAAATAAAATGATTTGACAGGTAAAAAAGGAGACCATCAAAGATTTAATTATTGTGTGTGAGAGAGGTGATAATTAATAATAAAAAAACTAGTGTTTGGTCTGATATAAATGCAGTGTTTTTGTAAGGTGTAAGACTTTGTAAAACCCAGAATGGGCAGCGCACCATATCATACGCTGTTCCACTCAGTATGGGGTTCATGAACTCTTTCTATGCCCTCATAAGTTCAAAGGTCATGTGCGTGCGTTCTGATTGGGCGCTGAGCCTTCAGAGGGGTGTGTCGTAGCAGTCTGCAGGCTGGTCTGTAGGGGGCGCTCTCTGCTGCTGCTGCTGGTGCTGCTTCATCATCACCCTCACTTCCTCCTCCAGCTCCGGAGGGATGATAAGCTGGTCGTCGGGGTCGGGCTGGGTCGGGGCGTTGAAGTAACCCCCCGGTTTTTTGGCAGGGGCCTCGGCCGCTACCTCGATCAGGTTGTGGCTCCTCTGCGGGGGCACCACCGACCCGTTACCCCGCCACCTGCCCGGACCCAGGCTCCTCCCGTCGACGTCACAGTCCCCTGATGGCTCCGCCTCCTCCTCATCCAGAGCCTCGGGGGTGGGTGGGGGAGGGGGCGGAGCCAGAGGCAGGGTCCTCAGGCAGTGGACGTCGACCTCCACCTCCACGCGGCTCCCGTTGGAGAAGACACCCGCGATCGGCTCCTCATCCTCGCTGTCCTCTACCTTGTCGTCGGACAGGGCGCTGGAGAAGGTGGCACTGGAGAGCTGGCGCTGGAAGCTTCCAGAGAGAAGCGGGTGGAGGGTGCAGCGCGGTAGCGTTGGCGGTGGGGGCGGTGGCAGCCGCTGAGCAGGAGGCGGCTCATCCGAGGACGCGGTGGACCCCGCCTCACTGCTCATCTCGGACACCTCGCCGCTGCTGATCTCACTGCAGGATGAGGCGGAGGCCGGGTGGCGATAATGGGCGGGGCTGGGGCTTGGGGGCGGGGCCGGGCCCAGCTCGCTGCAGCAGCGGTAGCAGCAGCAGTCCTGGCTAATGCTGAGCCGCACGACCACTGCGCTCAGGCTGTCGGTGCACCCGTAACCTTGCGCCAGGGTGCACAGCTTCTTCGCTGCTGCCAGCGGGTCTGGAACATTCCGCACCGCCTCCGCCGCCTCCTCAGGACCCACACTATCCCATAACCCCCTGCTGCCCAGGACCAGGAACTCATCTCTAGGCGTCAGAGCCACCGTCTGGACATGGGGACGTGGCACAACCGACGGGTACAGGAAGGAGTATCCCATGATCCTGGTGGAGTCTGTCACGCCGTTTACTTTGTTGTCCTGGAGACCGTAGATAAAATAAAAAGGGCTGAGTGGCTTCTCAAAACCAATAACCAAACTAATAATAACAAAAGCAGGGTACCTCTGTGATAATGGCTCACACAGTGAGAGAGGGTATCTCTGTGATAATGGCACACACAGTGATAATGGATACTTGTAAGATAATGGCTCACACTCAGTGATAATGGATACCTCTGTGGTAATGGCATACACTCAGTGAGAATAGATACCTCTGTGATAATGGCACACATAGTGATAATGGTTACCTCTGTGATAATGGCGTTGTACAGCTGCGTCCTGCGGAACTCCTCCTCCAGCCGGACGCTGTGGGGTACGGACAGGGGGAGGGGCTTGCCGTCGCGGCATAGGATGGCCTGGCACTTGCCCACGTTGGCGGCGGTGAGGGTGAAGCAGCCGCCGGGGTCCATTGGGTCGTGTTTGATGTGACACAGAGCTCCAGAGCCACCCAGCTTCTGCCCTGCAGTGCCCAGCTTCCTGTGGGCAAAGAGACGGGTATGCTATAAACACACACACATACACATATACACACACACACACACACACATATATACACAAACACACACACACACACATATACACACAAACACACACACACACACATATACACATGCACATACAGGAATACAATCAAAGACACCTAAATAACCACCTGTGCATGGATGGATGTATGTATGTGTATGTGTGTGTGTGGTTCTGATGTGTGTGTGTATGTGAGTGTGTAAGTGAGTGTGTGGTTTAGAGTGCGTATGCTTATGTGCATGTGTGTGGTTCAGAGTATGTGTGTGTGTATGTACTATACCTCTGCATGACGAGGAAGGTGTTGGTCATGTAGTCTTCCTCGCTCTTGGTCTTGTGCAGCTCTTCGGACAGCACATCTCCCATGGTGCACTGCAGCAGGTAGGGCACCTCCACGTTCCGGTCCCCGTCGAAGACACCGTACAGCGCCTCGCGACTCTCGCAGAAATGACCCACAGCAAGAGCAGCTACACACAGCCTGGGGTGAAGAGACACAAGGTCCACTCAGTCCTGAAGCCTGCCCACCGTGGCCATTTCAGTTTCACTCACGGTACATTCATTTCAGGTTTGCATTTCAGTTTTACAGTCATATCAAATTCCACTCATATTGCAGTCACACCGCAACCATTTTAGCTTCACAAACATTATCGCTATTTCAGTTAAGCAAACTCCACTCATAAGCCTCCCTCTTCTCCACTCAAACACCAACCACATTACAGTGATTTCAGCTTCACTCACTGAACATTCATTTCAGCTTCACTTCCACTCTTAGCCAACAAACTCCCTAATAATGCTTTGAGAAATACCCCCAAGTACACATTAATAAAGAAAGCAGCTGGCTAACTGCTGGTCACCAACACTAGCTCAGAGGAAGTCTGGATGCTCGCCAGTTAGCAAACGCACATAGCCTGCCTGGTCATGTCTGACGCAGTCTTAGTGAAGGGATGGGACCACTCACTTGTTTTTGACTCCAGAAGACTCTGTGTATCCGTGACTCCACACTGCCGGCCCCCCTGGAGGCTCACCGGTCGGGAAGGAGGCGGGGGGCGGGTCGATCCGGAAACAGCGTATGTTGCTGTGTGGGAGCAGCAGAAAGGTCAGGACACAGAGGTTAGGGACGGACATTCTGAGTACACCTACAAGTTAACTACTTTTCTACTATTTCACTTAGGTTGATAAATATTCTGAAGAAAAATCAGCTTTTCTGTTAATGCTTTAAATCTATTCAATATATTCAAAATACATAATAATAGTAGATAACCTTCCACCTGTGAACTAAAGCAGTAATCTGAAATATTTTTACCTCAGTAAGTTTACCAAAGACAGCCAGCTTACTTAGTGAGCCAGCTCCCCAGGCAGAGAAAAGATCTGAGTGAGAACTTAATGCTTCTGCTTTAACACATAACAGTCATTAACAGAGATGAAGTACTCATAAAGGTACAAAAGCTGGCATAAAAAATAAACTTGCTATTACAGTATTCCACCAGAAGGTGGCACCAGAGATCCTTGCAATTTTGTTATTCTTACCCCCTATGATTGTGGCCACAGAGAATGAGTTCACGCAGATACAGCACAGATAAACAAATCAAAAGATACATCGCTGTGGTCACTGCACTTACTGTAGCATCCCATCCACACACTATAGAGATCAGCGAACCTCCTCGCCCAGTCTTTTGTGTGGATTCAAGTCAGATAGCAGCGCTGTTCCACTCTAGGGTCTTGTGTTCTGGTTATGAGGTAACGTATCTATGCCCCATGTGTGTGTCTTCACATGCTCTGGGGACTTGTGTCCTGGTTATATGCGGTGTCCAGAGTCAGAGTGTGTGTGTGTGTGGTGTATGAGTATGTGTATGTGTATGTGAGTGTATGTGTGTGTGAGTGTGTGAGTGTGTGTGTGTGTGTGTGTGTGTGAGTATGTGTGTGTGGTGTATGAGTATGTGTATGTGTATGTGAGTGTATGTGTGTGTGTGTGTGTGTGTGTGTGTGTGTGTGTGTGTGAGTATGTGTATGTGTGTGTGTATGTGAGTGTATGTGTGTGTAAGTGTGTGTGTGTGCGTGAGTGTGTGTGGTGTATGTGTGTGGTGTGTGTGTGTGTATGTGTGTGTGTCTTACTTCAGCAGCTCCAGGGTCTTGTGATCCAGGTTCAGGCGGGGGTTTCCTGTTAAGTCCAGCTCCTGCAGCTTGGAGGGCAGAATCTCTGGCAGAGTCACCTCAGACAGCTCATTACAGCTCACATCCACACACTGCAGAGAGAGAGAGGTACTGTTAGTGCACACACAAACACACAAACACCTCTGCAAGCATGTGCACGCACACATCCACACACTGCAGAGAGAGAGAGGTACTGTTAGTGCACACACAAACACACAAACACCTCTGCAAGCATGTGCACGCACACATCCACACACTGCAGAGAGAGAGAGGTACTGTTAGTGCACACACACCACACACACACACACACACTGCAGAGAGACAGAGGTACTGTTAGTGCACACACACACACACACACACACACACTGCAGAGAGAGACCTCTGTACCTTAAGTACCTAAAGTATATTTTTGAACATTTG
>CM040743.1:3377645-3465145 GCA_022829145.1 Albula goreensis
TAAGGCCCACCTGTCTGACATTAGTAACAAGTTTAGTGTAACAGGACCAACCTGTCAGGTGTTAGTAACAGGTTCAGGTGTAACAGGACCTACCTGTCAGTCTTTAGTAACAGTTGTAGGTGTAACAGGGCCTACCTGTTAGTCCTTAGTAACAGTTGTAGGCATAATAGGAGCAACCTGTCAGGTGTTAGTAACAGGTTCAGGTGTAACAGGGCCTACCTGTCAGTCTTTAGTACCAGTTGTAGTTGTAACAGGGCCTACCTGTCAGGTGTTAGTAACAGTTGTAGGTGTAACAGGGCCTACCTTTTGGCCTTGAGGAACAGGTTGTAGGGCAGCTCCAGCAGCAGGTTGTGCTGGATGTCCAGCACCTCCACCTGGATGTTCTCCAGGAGCCGCGGCAGCCGCTGCAGCTGGTTGTGCCCCGCCAGGAGCTTCCGGAGACTGGAGCTACTGAAGAGCCTGAGAGAGACAAACAGAGAGTAAATACACTCATACACACACATGCGCACACACACACACACATGCACAATAAACAACATACTAACACACACGCGTGCACACACACAGTGTGTAGAGGGAGATCAAGCAGTGGGTGAGGAGGTACAGATCTGTTCTCCGCACAGATCTACCATCACCTCACAGAGCAGAATTTAACAGGCCCGCAAGGCACTAACTACCCACCTCCTCCTGTGTAATGGAAATACATGGGCAGAAAACTGGAGGGGCAGGGTGATTGTAGGCTTCCCCTGGGTGAGGGCTATACCTCATACAGCAACGTGCAGAAAAGGAGAAATAAAGACAGAGGAGGAAAAAGAGGTTTCACCCTGGAATCAGCTTTATGAGTCTTTTCCCTGATATCACGGAATAATTAGGGCACCGTTGTCATGGAAATGCTCTCTGTAATGACCTCCTATGTAGTTATGTGTGTGTGTATGTTTGGCTTTGTCTGTGTGTGTGTGTGTGTGTTTCTACTCCAGGAATTTGTAGGTCATGTACAAAGAAAGTGTAGTCCCACTCCGTTCTGCAGATGCCAGCAGGCTGATAAGAAGCTCTCTTGAGTCCCTATCTTTACACACATCACTCAGAGCTGTGCCAGCTCACCCACAGCAGTGCGCCCCCTGGTGGAGCTGGGGTGGAACTCCAGAATAAATCCCCCAGTCATAGCAAAACTCACATCATCATTTCAACAAAGATTTCTGTTAAAATATAAACACTGTATGCATATGTACAAAGTCTTTCCCAGTCAGAAACAACTGGAAATTTGCATACAAACACAGTCACATACACACACATGCACACACACTCGCATACTAAAACACACACTCACACACACTCACCGATCAGGCAATTCACTGATCTGGTTGTGGCTGATGTCCAACACCTCCAGCTGCTTGCTCTCAGACAGCCAATCAGGCACAGACTCCAGCCGGTTCCTGTGACAACGGGAGACAGTGGGTGGAGTTACCACAATGGAGGGGGAGCTAAATAAAACAAATATGGGTGGGGCTTGAGCAGGGAGGGAGTGGTTAATATAGGCAGGGGGAGGACACAGGAAGGAGTTAACATAAGGAGGGAAGGGAGGGTTCAGTATGGATGTAAGGTTGAAACAAGGAAGGGAGGAGAAGGAAGGAAGAGGGAGGAAGTTATCACAGAGAGGGGCTGAGGACACAGGCTGGAGCAGGTGAGCTCACCTGGACACATCAGCGTAGGTCAGGTTACAGGGAACTGAGGACACCTCCAACTGGCACAACTCTGGGGAAAGGAATACAAGCACAGCCATGTGACTCATCTCCTCCAATCACAGTGCCACCATGTGACTCATACACTCCAATCACAGCACAGCCATGTGACTAATTTCATCCAATCATATCATAGCCAATGCATTCATCTCTTCTCATCGCAACAAAGTCATATGATTAATATCCTCCAATCACAAATAAAATACACAAATTACACAAGTCATGTGATCCAAGTCCTCCAATTACAGCATAGTCATATGACCCATGTGATTAATTTCCTCCAATCACAGCACACACTGCTGATGAGGTCAGGAGGAGGATTAGAAAGGGTGTAGTTGGGGGTACACACCGTTGGCAGAAGCATACAGCGCTTTGAGGGGCCCGCCGCGCAGCAAGAGGGAGGTCAGACTGTTCCTCTCGCAGTGCAGCACCTCCAGCCGGGGGAAGATGGAGACATCCAGATCCTGCAGCACGTTATCCCGCAGATCCAGCTGGGTCACGTGCCGCAGGAAGTCAGCCTCCTCCGGAACTACCTCCCCGATCCTGTTTAACCTGCAGGGGACAGATTGGGACAGAAGTATAAGAGTGTGTGAGTGTGTGTGAGAGCATGGGTGTGTGTGTGTGTGTGATGTGTCTGTGACTCATTCACTCACAAGCTCACACACTGCGTGTATATATTTGAGCGTGACTTCGTGTAAAATGCATAAATGTGTGTGTACAGATGTGTGAGTGTACGTGTGAGAGTGTGTGTGTGTGTGTGTGTGTGTGTGTGTCTCGTACCGCAGATCCACATGTTTGATCCTGAGCAGGCGGAAGGCTCGGAGCTCCAGGGCGGTCAGCGAGTTTCCCGCCATGCACAGCCGTTCGACCCCGCCCAGCTGCTCCATCACCATGGGAACCTGGCGGAAGCGGTTGAAGGATAGCCCCAGGTAGCTCAGATGCCCCAGGTCTCCCAGCTCCTCCGGGAGGGAGCTCAGACAGTTCCCATCCAGCAGGAGCGTCTGCAAGCTACGGAGGGAATGGACAGCAGAAAAGTGTCTACATGAGCTCGGGTGGACTGCAGTGTCTGCAGGTTTAACTCCAGTCCTGGAGGGCCTTTTATGTGCATGAGAGTGTGTATGTTATTGTGTGTATGTGTATGTGTGAGCGCGCGCGTGTGTGTGTGTATGTACATATACAAATGACTGTGTGTGTTCGTATGTGTGTGTATGTATGTGCATGAGAGTGTGTATGTTATTGTGTGTATGTGTATGTGTGAGCACGCGTGTGTGTGTGTGTATGTACATATACAAATGAGTGTGTGTGTTCGTATGTGTGTGTATGTATGTGTATGAGTAAGTCTGCATGTGCTTGTGTGTGTGTGTGTGTGTGTGTGTGTGTGTGTGTGTGTGTGTGTGTGTGTGTGTGTGTGTGTGTGTGTGTGTGTGTAGTGTGCATGGGGAGCTGTTAAATTGCTACATCACTGCCTGCATGTGGCTCTGTGGCGCAATGGATAGCGCGTTGGACTTCTAGTCAAGCACTTGAGATGTGATTCAAAGGTTGTGGGTTCGAGTCCCACCAGAGTCAACTTTATAGGGGCTGTGCTGCATTATTACAGTTAGAGATTTAAGTTGTGTCATTATTGAACTGCATAAAATACAGGCTTTGTTACTCTGGATAACAATATCTTCTACACAGCTCAATGTGACAGTTAGTACACATGGAGTGCTTGACTGTGAAACCTGTAAGGATTGTGCTGTTTCGTCCCTGGAGAAAACTAGCCCTGCTTCGTTTAATCATCTGGTCGTCCCTTTGTACAAAAGTGTCAGCTGTACTGTAACGTGGCTCGTAGTGTGGTTTAAATCTCCGTTAGACCTCAGTGATCCAATTTATCACCCATTTAATACTGAGTCCCTTCAGCAGAGAACAGGCACATGGTTATGGCCTAGTGTCTAGAGAGGGGGCACTCTGGTGTAGACCAATGGAAAATCAGAGCCGCAGATTGGAGAAGAAGTAAGGGAGGGGTGGGGGTGTGTTTGGATGGGGTTCTAGACCTGCGTATGGTAAAGCCACGCAGTCTACAGTGACAGAGGACAAAGTACAGTGGAGTTTAGTTAACACCTGAGTGAACTCATCACAATTTAATCTTTGTGAAAAAAAAAGGAATCACAGCATTTATTTCTGATGAAATGCCAAGGCTTCAGCTTCTGTCCAAGTGATTTATTGGTCAGTTCCAGTTACCACCACCAGAGGGCAGCATCAGTAGAAGGTTGGGTCCTGGTTAGAAGAGTGTATTAGACTGTAGGGGATTGCAGACAGGTCTTTCCATGGTCATGGTTACAGTTATGAAAAGATAGAAAAACCATGTGCACGAAAGCCCATGAAAAATGATGCAAAATGGCAATTTTACCATCTTTTTTTTAATCAAGTGCCCTAAATTGGCTCTCTGAAGTACCATTACACAACACTCACAGATGACATCACTTCCTGTGTCTCACCTGCGCATGGTTCCCACCGCTCTGGGCACGGAGCTCAGGTAGTTGCAGGACAGGTTGAGCTCGGTCAGGGCAGGGAGGCCGCAGACGGCCAGCGGAAACTGGCCCAGGTGGTTACTGGATAGATTCAAGCTACGCAGGTTAAAGAACCTGGAGGAAAGCACATCAAAACACACAATACCAAGGGGTTAAATACCCAATAACACAACAGCAAAACACACAATACCATAGGGTTAAATACCCAATAACACTACAGCAAAACACACAATACCATGGGGTTACATACCCAATAACACAACAACAAAAACACACTATACAATGAGTTTAGATACCCAATAATACTACAGTAAAAAGAAAGAACACCATGAGTTTAGATACATAAAAACACAACAGCAAAAACAAACAACACCATGGTTTAAATACACAAAAATTCCCAACAAAGTGGGGTTAGCTACACAATAAAGGAGCAATACAGCTGTACACTGCTTTAGAAAGACAAGCCCTCAGAAAAGGGCCAGACTTTGCGCTGTCTGACACCTTCCTCTCCAATGTCTTAATTAATCAGGCTGGAGTTTGCTTTTAGCCAGGAGCAAGGACAAGGGCAAGTGTGTGAGTTAGCATGTGTGTGTGTGTGTGTGTGTGTGTGTGTGAAAGAGAGAGGGTGTGAGTGTGTGTGTGTGTGTGTGTGAGTGTGTGTATGTTTGTGCTGATTGAGATGTCAGCCAGGACCCTTCCTAGGTTTGACATATCTCACATCGCCATGGCGATTTACCAAAAGTTGTCTGAGATGGATGAATATTTTTGCATTGCAAAACAAAATTATAGAAAGAGGGAGGGAGGGAGGGATGGAGGGATGGAGTTTCTTTCATTTTGTTCCTTTCAGTTTTCGTTAGACTTTAGACTAACGGACTTCTTCTGGCCTGAGTTCTGATCTACTGTTCAACCACTGAGCGGACGCCCACAAAGTCAGGATCAGAAGAGCTGAGCGCACAGAGGAACTGATATTTTAACAGTGAAAATGAACCTTTTCTGGACTTTGTTCACCCTCTAATACTCGCAAAGTGGCTGATTAATTACAGAATGCCGATGGTCATTTTACACATTGACCCCTTTATTACCCTGAACTTCTGCAGGGGCATAGCAAATACCATCTGGAGTGGGTGTGGCTTGTTGGATAGGAATCTGGGCTTGTAACTCAAGAGTTGCAGATTCATTTCCATAGTAGGATGCTGCTTTACCCTCTAAACAAGGTATCCCATCATAAAGAACCTTACGGAAGAAAGTTTTCTAAGGGGGAATAATTTATGGAAAAGGTCCATGTGATTTCTGTATGTAAATTATAACGGGATTGGAATTCTTAAATTATAAGTCTAACAAAAACAATGTAGCTTAGGGAATGTCTAAATTCAGTTTCTGTATTTTATATCTTGATGTCATTTATGAAATTAACTTACTTAATTTCTTGTATGCTGGCTAGTCCACCTAGAGTTCACCCTGGGGAAAATTAAGCTACTCTTCTCTATGCTGTTCTACTGAATTCCTTCCAGTGAATTAAAATATTCAGTAAATATTGAGCTGTATAAATTGCTTATGTGTTTAATGTGTAAATTTTGGCTGGATAGAGGCTCTAAATCCTTCAGTGTAAATGAACTCGGG
Source organism: Albula goreensis (assembly GCA_022829145.1). Lineage (NCBI taxonomy): Eukaryota > Metazoa > Chordata > Actinopteri > Albuliformes > Albulidae > Albula > Albula goreensis. The sequence continues at coordinate 3,383,515 of CM040743.1, forward strand.
GTACAGTTCACCTATCCACATCTGGATAATCACAGTCCTACACCCGAGGAAGTCCTTCTAGGTGGCCTTTTTGTTTTTGCATGTTTTTTTTACCCAAAATGCACTCCGCAACAACAGATCAATAATGCCACATGCAGTCCAATCCCCCGCCGACCCGGATCAAAGCCGACCTTGACACAAGCCTTAATTTATAACGCCACTAATCCGGTCATAAACGACCTTCACACTCCTGTGCCTTGGTTTCAGCCTCCGTCGGTGACAGGCTGAGTAGAAAATCACAGGGACGATTCAGTGACAGTGGATTTGAGTTCACCGATAGAGTCCGTTGGGGGTATCCTTGAAATTTTGTGTGCATGGGGGTGGGGGAAGGGAACCCTCACAGAGAAACAGGGACACACACAATAAAACAACTGCTTTGATTCCTAACGAGGAAGTACATCTGCTCTGTGGAGCTTTAAAGACGCTGCTCTCTGACCAGCTTTTAGCTGCTGAAAACATATGTGTTGATTGTTCTTTTACTGCTGTTTATTGCATTTTAAGTTCTCACGCTATGCTAATGCTGGCACAGTGGCTCAGTGGTTAGCACTGGAGCCTCATAGCAGAAGGGAGCCATGTTCTCCCCATCTTCACGCGGGTTTTCTCCGGGTTCTTCTGTTGTCCTCCCACTGTCCAGAGGTATGCAGATTCAGAACTAATCGGCAGTGGAGTTCCCAGAATCTGTAAGACACCTGCTGCAATCTCTTATTCTTGTAATTAATATAAATTGTCCGTGATATGGATGTTTGTCCGTGCTGTGTTTGTGAGTGTATGGACATGTATGACTTGGCTATTTATGGCTTTTGTGCCCAATGGTTATTGACAACTTAAAAAACAGCTGTTCAGAGAAGAGTAAAACACCAAGACCTATATAACGATATAGCCTGACTAAGGCTGCAGAGCCAGGTCTGGCTAACGGCAGTCCCAGACCAGCTAGTGTGGCAGCAGAATTACTAAAGCACCAGTGTAAGCTAACTATGCTAATTCAACTAAAAGTCAAGTTGTGAGTGGCAAGACAAAGTAATAAAATCATAGCTATAACTAAAACCATACAGATCCACAAACTCAAGTTTGTAATGAGATGCAGTCTGAATGTTTCCCTTTTCTCTGCTAATTCTTCTCTCGGCCACTGGGAGAGAAGGCCAGACAAATATCTTTTACCGCCGGGAAAACTACAGGCTTGAGCGCCAGATAGCCGTCAAATTACTGGGGCTACCGAACAACAGCGCTTCCAGGAACATTCCTCTGGTCCGTGGATTCCAGGGCGGGATCTTCCATGCAGAGTTCTCCGGGACAGAAACCCACAAACGGTCTGGTGTCGCAGTCCACCTGTCAGCCTTCAGCCTTCAGAATTATCTCTGTGCAACGACAGACTGGTTTGGAACATATAGCTCAGTTTGACAGCCATAACAGAAAGCGTTGATGTAGGTAAGATTACTGAGAAGCAAGCAAAACAACAACAATCCCTCAACACTGCTGATAGATCGATAGATACGAGAGACACGATCTTCAGCGAGAGAGCCTGAAGCTTGTAAAACATGCTGTAAAATCTTGTGTGGACTACAAAAACTGTGGACTACATCTCCCATCATGCCTAGTCAAGACGTTGGTTTTGCTTTGTACCACTGGTGCATCAGGGGTACATTGTGGATCCCAGCATAGATTGCGATGCCTTCTCTCAGAACTGAATGAAGGATAATAAAACAGGGATCAGAGGTTGTGTCATCACCTTACTACTAGAAATCTGAGACAGCCAGTGATTGGTGGACACTACTTCCTGGATTCCCTCACAGAGCCTGGACCTGAAGCCAGAGAGTATCCACCAATCACCATCAGCGTTACTGTACCAGCGGATACCAACGTACTCAGTGATTGGTGGAGCTCCTTTGTGCTGTGTGTTTTAATGCCAGGGCTGTCTTTTCCCAGGTTCATTATTGCTGTGAACACGCCAGAGGCAACATTTGAGGCCAGCATGACGCAGCGTCTCGTAAACCGAAGGCACTGGGACTCTGGGAGGGGTTTAAGCGACTTCTCCCAGAGCGTCCCAAGATGTCCTGTGCTGCTCCCGCGCTTGAGGAACACATTTAGGGCCTGAACTCTCCCATGACTGCCCTTAGCGTTGCTGATGAGAACAGCTACCGCGGTTCCCACAACACTCTTTCCACACCACTGAAATCTTGTGCCTGGAGCCAAGTAAATGACAAGCCTGTACTTATACACATAGAGATAACACACACACACACACCCACACACACACACACACACACACACACACACACACACACACACACACACACACACACACACTCACTCACACACACACACACACACACACACACACACACACACACACACGCACACATACACACTCACAGACACACACACACACACACACACGCACGCACACACGCACACATACACACTCACAGACACACACATTAGCACACACATACATACTCTCACAAGCTGTTTTTGAAGTAAGATGTGATATTAGCCTCTGCAGACTTCAGACAATATGTTCAAATATATCATGCCAATGTAGAATGAGATGGAATGGAATGAAGGGAAGCTCAGTGTGTTTTTCTGAGAAATAGCATCTGCCACAGACCCAAAATTTAAATATATCAAATATATATAAATGCTGTATCAGCTGAAAACATGGAGATGACTCCAGCAGGGCTTTCCGTGGGTGATGGACCTGCTGTCTTTGAGGGTTTGGAGAGCCCTGAGCTGAGAGATGCTCAGGGCGGCTCCCAGGATCCAGGGCCTACCTCTGCAGCTGGTCCAGGCTGGGCCCAGGGCACAGGAAGTTGTGCTTGAGGTTGAGGTGGGTCAGGTCCTGGCTGTAGAACAGGTTCTGAGGAAGCTGCTCCAGACTGCAGCCTGACAGGTCTGCTGAGCTGGTCCTCTGGGACACCAACTGAGGAGGGCAGAAGAGAGAGGAGAGAGAGAGAGCGAGAGAGAGAGGAGAGAGAGAGAAGAAAGGAGGGAGAGAGGTAGAGAATGACAGAGGGAAAGAGAGAGAGAAGAGAGAATAAGAAAGTCAGTGAGAGAGGAAGACTTAAACTCCCTACAATCAATGAATCTTGAGCTTGGATCAAAGACCATTCTAGAACATGACATCTATGATTCTGGAACTTCGGCATTACAGTTTGTCAACATTGTGAGACGAGTTTGCTGAACTCCATATAATCTGTAATGGCGACACTCCCCATCGCTCCCTGCCGCTATCCACCGGACTCACCTTGGAGGCGTGGCGCTGCCAGCGGAGGCGCTCGGTGAAGCTGTCGAAGCTGACGTAGTAGGTGCGTCCCTGGGGGCCGGCGGAGCTGAAAGCCAGGCAGTGGTTGTGTCGCTTCACCTCCTCCACCTGAAGGGGGCGACAGAGTGGCAGGCTCCTCTGTAAAAACTCATGCTGTAAAACCAGAGGGCTGTCCACTTTACTTCCTCTTTTTGTGGGCCAGATCTGGGAATTGGGGGTTTGGGGGTGTGTCTCAGTCCCTACCTTTCCTCCAATCAGGGGCAGGATGTGCATCTTGCCCGCCTGGCTGTCCTTGACGGAGGAGACGATGAGGCAGGTCCCGCACAGAATGACCCTCCGGGGGGTCCAGCGGCTCACGGGCAGCTGCATCTTCCCCTTGCGCACGTTGAAGGTCCCCGACAGCTGCACGCGCTCAGAGCCCTCCACGCTCTGGGGCTTCCCTGTGAGGAAAAAAACACATGAGCAACCAATCAAATGCCAGCACAGGGAGGCAGAGACAGGGCGAGGGCCAATCCTGTTCCACACAGCCAGTCCCTCTGCCAATGAAAGACAGAGACAGCGTGTAAGACCCAATCACAGCCAGTCTCTCTGCCAAAGACAGACAGAGAGCAAGAGCCAATCACAGCCAGTCTCTCTCCCAAAGACAGAGAGCAAGACCCAATCACAGCCAGTCTCTCTGCCAAAGACAGAGAGCAAGAGCCAATCACAGTCAGTCTCTTTCTCCAAAGACAGAGTGTAAGAGCCAATCACAGTCAGTCTCCCTCCCAAAGACAGAGAGCAAGAGCCAATCAGACTCAGTCTCTCCCCTAACGACAGAGAGCAAGAGCCAATCACCCTCAGTCTCTCTCTCTGAGTCACAAAGAGCAAGAGCCAATCACAGCAAGTCTGTCCTGCAAGGACTGAGAGCGAGATCCAGTCACAGCCAGTCTCGTTCCCAATGACACAGAGCTACAGCCAGTAACATCCTGTCTCTCCTCTGACACAGAGGGGCAGAGAAAGCAAGGAGACCTGGGCTAAGTGCTTCCACTACATTTTACGCACCTCAATTATTTACATCCACTTGGGCCTTAACATGTCTTTCTCTGGAGCATGCCATCATCAAACATGGTCTGTGTTCCACTCTAACACGGGTAGGGTGAGGGAGGCAGCCATGTTCACCCTGCAACAGGTCGACATGGCGACGGCATACGGCAACAGTGCAGGTGAAAAACCTGGGCCACCCACCATGGGGTTCAAGAATCCTTATTGCTTCTGTGTAAACATCTGTGTAAAGGAGCTTCAGAACCCTGGGTCATTCATACCCCCCACCACACACACCGGAAAATCAAACCCTGGTCTCCACCCACCCTTTGGATTTTGGATAGACTGTCTCAGGACGGCAACAGCCCCTCCACCCTGGCAAAGTCACTTGTTCACACAGAGGAGAAACGGAGTCCTCAGAATAACTGAGCTAAAAAAGTGTGAGGGAGCTGGGGAGTTCCACCGTGCTGTCTAAAGTGAGAACGAGGTCAGCCTAAAAGGACAGAAAAGCTGTTTGAGATATAGCTCCTGGAGGATACAGTGAGGGGGCGGGGGTGGGTAGGGGGGTGACCGATACTGACCTGTATTCAGTGGAAATCAAAAGTCAAAGTACGTTGGAGTTAATCACACACAATTTTATCACTGGGTTTTATTTTTGTTTTATGACAGCCATGTAACAATTATCCAGGTACACTACCTCTTTGAAAAGTCAGACAAGTCCGGACTGTAAAGCTTTTACAGGTGCTGTACCTGATTCTAAATGGTTTACCTGCACAGTCAGCTGACATGCACAAACACGGGGCTTTGGTGCTCCTCCAGCACCTCCAGCACCTCCAGCCTTTTTCAGTTCATTGTCCAGCCACTCCTAAATGCTTGAAGAGCATATCTTTAAAAAAAGAGACAAACTGGCACAATTTCAAAAAGCAAACAGTCTTACTGTCTGATGAAGATCTGGCACCATCAAATGTGAATATATGCAATATTTTTGTGGTATGGATTTGTTGGAATTTGCTTTGTTTTTGAAAATCAAAAATTAGCAAATAAGAGAACGAATGCACAACATACAAAATTCATAATTGCACAATTTAATTTACATGACTCAGTGGTATCACCGATACCTAGCACCAACCTGATTCCACAGCTGGTTTGTAAAACTGCTTTGTTTCAATTTCTATAACAAAGAAACAGCATTGAACTGGATTGGCAACATCCAAAACATTTTTTCTTTACCAGGACTAACCAGGACCCTGGTGTAGGAAGAAGCAAAAGGCAGGAAGGGATGCATGAATTGAGTATCTGGTGCATGTATAGGATCGGTGGCTGTCTATGGTTTGTGTGGCTTTCGGTCTGTACCTCAGGAATGTGACGGAGAAAAGCCAAACCCGGACCACCTGTCTGTGCTGCCAGACAGCCGGTGGCGCAATGCGCGGTAACAAGCCGACGGGTGCGATCACCAGGCACGCCGCGCTTTCAGCCAAGCCGTCTGCTGCGGCAGCAGGACAGTCAGAGAGAGAGAGAGAGCGGTTAGCACACCGCCAGCACAAGCAGCTCCGCTAACTGCCCTCATGTGTTTAGCAGGAGAGGAAGAGTGTGTGTATGTGTGTGTGTTTGTATGTGTGTGTGTGTATGCTCATTTTTGTGTGTTGGCTTGCATTGTATTGTATGTGTCCTTGTATTTATATATGTGTGCATTGCATTGTATTTTATATGTCCTTGTGTTTATATATGTGTTTGTAAGTTGTACGTATATGAGAATGCAGCATGTGTTTGTGTGTTTGTGTGTGAGGTGAGTTGGTATATATTTTTGCATGCATGTGTATCTTTATGTATGCATGCTTATTTCTGAGGTGAGTGTATGAGCTTTTTTTTGTGTACACATTTGTATGTGATTGTGTGTGCATGTGTGTGGTTGTGTGCGCGCATTTTTTATGTATGCATTTGACCGGCAAAGTGATTTTGTAGAGCCAAAAAGCTGTTCCTCTCTTTCAGACTTGCCCTCACCACAAAATCCACTCTTTGACAGTTAATGAGAGCATAATCTTCAATTAGCGGCTTTTATTCCACTAATTATCTGCTGAGAATTCCCAGATGTTCTTGTGAAGACTTAATAAAACAAGAAAAAAGAGAAAAGTTTGCCTCCCCTGAGTTTCCCTGCAGGTTTGTGTGTGTGTGTGTGTGTGTGTGTGTGTGTGTGTGTGTGTGTGTGTGTGTGTGTGTGTCGCATACGTATATAGTATGTATGTGTGCATACTGTATATACATCTCAGAGGATACCCCTGAATTTTTTGCAAGGTGAAACATGTCTTTGCAAGGTGAAACATCACCGGAAACTGAAATTACAATAAATAATAATAATTCACATTTTCATGCCTGAGTCAAATCAGGCTAATTAACCACATTACTGTATGAGAGAAGAGAAGCAGAGCTATCTGTAAGAATCCGCATGACTGCACACGGATGTGTGTGAGAGAGAGGGAGGGCGAGTCTGGATATTTGTGTGTGTCTGCATGGATATGTGTATGTCTATGAGTGTGTGTGGGTATGTGTGTGTGTGTGTGTTTGTGCACGTCTACATGTGTGGATGTTATCTATGACCAAGTGTGTATGTGCATGTCTACATGAGTGTGTGTGCCCCCCAGGGCCATAACCATGTGCCTGTTCTCTGCTGCAGGGACTCAGTATTAAATGGGTGATGAATTGGATCACTGAGGTCTAACGGAGATTTAAACCACGTTACATTACAGCTAACACATTTGTACAAAGGGACGATCAGATGATTAAACTAACCAGGGCTAGTTTACCCCAGGGACGAAACAGCACAATCCTTGCAGGTTTCCCAGGCAAGCGCTTTAGCCACTAGGTTATAGTCCATGTGTATTAACATAGCAAATGTGACAGTTGCCACGACGTAGTGGGAAACTGTTATCCAGAATAACTTGCCAATCCTTTGTTTAATGCAGCAAATCTGTAAGACTACTATAAACAACGACTCTGGTGGGACTCGAACCCACAACCTTTGAATCACATCTCAAGTGCCTGACTAGAAGTCCAACGCGCTATCCATTGCGCCACAGAGCCACACATGTCCAGGGAGCAATGCAGTGATTTTACACTTCCCCACACCCCCCACAGGTGTAGGACACCATTCAAACAATACTCAGCCACTACTCTACAGACTACCAGCACAAAATCGCAAACAGTACATTAAGTAGACACTGTAAACCTGATTACATTGCAGTCATTTAGCTGATGCTTTTACCCAAAGTGAAGTGCAGATAATTGGACTAACCATGGCCAATCCCCCCACAGGCAGGAAAAAGCACACATAAACTAGAATGGCTGCAACCACAAAACCCTGCAGATCCTACTAGATAGATAGATGACACCTTAGCCACTAGGCTACAGATAAATGGAATAAAAAAAAAAAAAAAAAAAAATAATAATAATATAATATAATATAAAATAAAATAAAATAAAAAATAAAATAAAAATAGATAAATGGGAAATAAAAACAAAACAAGATATAAACAAGATGTACAATCTGCTATTTAGAAGATACTGTTATATAGATGCAAAAAGTACTGTAAAAATATGCAATGTGGATAATATACCCTTTATTTTTGTCATACAAACACTGGCCATTTAAATGTGTAATTGTAATAATGCAGTAAAGCTATACAACCCTGGGGGGGACTTGAACTTACAATCTTTGAATCACATCTCAATAGTATGATTAAAGGTCGGATGGGCTACCCATTGTGCTAACAGAGCCACACACAGGCAGCAATGTGGCAATTTAACAGCTCCCCACGCACACTAACACAAACACACACAGATACATATGCAACCACTCATACACACATATACACACAAGCACATGCAGACTTACTCATACACATACACACACACACATACACATGCTCACGCATAAACATACACACAATAACATACACATAGAAGGCATTTTCAAGATAGTTTCAGGATCTGTTAACAATATGATGATGCAGTCCAGTTCTATGATTCTATAAATCCCTCTGCTCACGTGGGCCACTTTACCACAGCCCACGGAAAACTCAGCACGCGTCCACGCACGAGCCGCCAAGCCGTTCAGCCGTTCAATATTTTACAGACAGACAAGACAGCCCCGTCCCGTTACCGTGCAGCTGTTATGACATCAGCAAGAGCGGAAAAACTCATCTGCAGTGTTACTAATTTAACACCATTACTTATTTACTCAGGACACATGGCTTCCACTCTCACATGTCATCAATTTACACAGCAGGGAATGCAGTGATGCACTGTGGGGTTAAGTACTGTGCCTCGCTGGGACTTGAACCTGCAACCTCCCATCAAATGAGCTCAGCTCCTGGCCCAAATCACTTCTGGCTCCCTGCTGATGGAGACTGTCCCAGTGTTACACCACCTGCATGGACTCAATGCATGTACACCAAGCCATGGGTGGCAAACTCAAGTCCTGGAGGGCCACAATGTGTACAGACACTGCAGCCCTCCAGGACTGGAGTTAAACCTGCAGACACTGCGGCCCTCCAGGACTGGAGTTAAACCTGCAGACACTGCAGCCCTCCAGGACTGGAGTTAAACCTGCAGACACTGCGGTCCTCCAGGACTGGAGTTAAACCTGCAGATACTGCGGCCCTCCAGGAGTTAAACCTGCAGACACTGCGTTGGAGTTAAACCTGCAGACACTGCGGCCCTCCAGGACTGGAGTTAAACCTGCAGACACTGCAGCCCTCCAGGACTGGAGTTAAACCTGCAGACACTGCAGGACTGGAGTTAAACCTGCAGACACTGCCTCCAGGACTGGAGTTAAACCTGCAGACACTGCAGCCCTCCAGGACTGGAGTTAAACCTGCAGGCACTGCGGCCCTCCAGGACTGGAGTTAAACCTGCAGACACTGCGGCCCTCCAGGACTGGAGTTTAACCAGCAGACACTGCAGCCCTCCAGGACTGGAGTTAAACCTGCAGACACTGCGGCCCTCCAGGACTGGAGTCTGTCACTCCTACAGTAAATCGGTCTAATACAGGGGTGTCCACTCTCATGCATGAAGGGCCAGTGTGGGTGGGGCTTTTGTTCCAGCCCGGCTCCTCAATTAAACATGCTGTTTAATTCAGACTATAATTACACCAATCAGGTATATTAGTGCTGGGCAAGAACAAAAGCCCACACCTCCAACGGCCCTTTATGACAAAAGACTGGCCACCCCTGGCTTAACGCTCGCTCTCCACCACACAGGGACACAAGCAGCATTTGCAGTGTATTACATCAAAGTCATTTAGCAGCTGCTCTCATCCAGAGTGACTTACAGAGAGGGAGAACATAAGAGCGATTGCCTGGTTAATATAACACTCTCAGACTAGTGAGTGTAACGTATATAATATTACCAAAGCATTAACGGAAGTTGGGTATTCGAAACAGAACTAAAAACAAAATCCCCAGTAAAAACCATGCATTCTTTATAAGTCCCTGAAAGAAACAAAATAAGATGAACCCATAAAAGTAACATAACTTGAATTTTCACAAAAGATGGGAATGGTAGACGATGGAGAAAGTGAGGGAACCAGGATCCGGTCTGAAGAGGTGGGATTTCACTCTGCACTGCAAAGACACCAATTATTTACAATGCCGCTGTAAAGTACCGCAGCATAATCACCAATGAAGGCAGCATGTCACAATGTTTGGTGCATTGTGCGTAATTACTGAATCTACAAACCACACATTCACAGAAATGCACACACACATGCACGCATGCACACACATACGCGCACACACACGCACACACAGACGCACACACACACACACACACACACACACACACACACACACACACACACACACACACACTCAGTTAGCAGCTCTCTCCCATACTTCCTCCAGACAGATGCTGCAGCATCACTGTCTGTCTGAACCAGACACACAAACACACCCTACCCCCCCCCCACCCCAGCCCCCCCACTCCGTCTGTCCGACTACGTAGGCCACGCCCCTCAGCTCATGAGTGTGCCCTCCTGGGATTGGTGGAGAGGCAGTGTGCCCTCCCGGGATTGGTGGAGAGGCCGTGGCTGCAGAGAAAGGGGTGGAGTCTGAGATATGAACTGGACTGACCCCCTAACCCCTCCATCTCCGCCGAACTCCCACCAAAAACAAAGAGGTCTGCCCAAAATCCACACCCTCTCTCTTTAACCCCCACACCCCAAAACCCCAACACTGGGGGTCTCAGTCAGTATCAACATCGCTGCCTGACAGAGAGAGAGACAGAGCAGACCACTCAAACATTGCTGTTAAGGACAAATCCTACTTCTACTACTAATACTACTAATTACAACAACAACAACAACAATCATAAATACTACTAATAATAGTAATAATATTAATGGGATATACACAACAATAATGTGTGGTCGTGCCAATAAAGCACATTTGAATTAGAAATTCAGAGAGCGAGAGGGAAAGGAGAGAAATGGGGAGAGACAGAGAGGGAGGAAGGGAGAAAAAGAGGGAGTCACATAGAGATAGAGAGAGGGGAGAGAAAGAATTGAAACGTTCTTTTATTTGATAATGAAATATAATCCCTGCAATCTTAAACATATTTCACACCAATGCACAACAAAACAAAAAACCAGAGGAAAAAAATGAAAGAAAAGAGGAAAACCAACAACCACCACAAGCAATAAAACAAATCATAACACAGAGAGACAGAGCGAACAAAAGAAATAAAAAAGTAAGAAATCCTTAAGCACAAAAAAAGTGAAATCCTTAAGCGGAAGAGATGCTGTCATCCCGACTGTTCGGCACAAAAAAGCGTTCAGTCTGGGATTAGCCATGTCAAACGATGGAGCTTCAGAGTAACAAAGAGCTGCAGGGGATCCAGTCACACCACACACCCTACACCACACTTTACACACAATTAATTATACTTCTGTGCATCATACACATACTCTGTTTCTATTTTTTTACTCTAGTATTTCTAATTGTTTTTACTGCCGAGTTGACCGGATTGTCGTCCAACACATTTCACTGTACCATTAACCTTGTTTAAATTTACATACGACAAATAATCTTGAACTAGTGTGAGATCCAGTCACACTACACACCCTAAACAAGATCCAGTACAATGCACTTTGTCTTTTTAAGGCTACACGCAACTCGAATGACACACACTTTACACGACTACTCCATTTTCCTTGCGTAGGTTTATGTTTTATTGAAGAGAAGTAGATGTTCCTCAGTGTGCTCTTTGCAGTTTAAAGCAGAATGGCATGGGCCCTTTTAGAGGCTAAAGTTCCTTACTTCCTTTCATTGAATGTAGTCCGTCTTCTATTGCCCCGATTTCATTCTGTTCTCAAATAAGTACCCCTCTACAGTCTGTGCCCCCATGGTATTCAAACGTGATGTTTTTTTTTTTCATATGATAAGAACAAATCTCAAGAAGCAATGAAAGAACTATGATTAAAAAGCAAAAAAAAAAAAAATCACATTAAGTGATTACCGAGCACAACATAAAATAAATCAAAATCTACAAAGACAATTTTAAGAGTTATATTTGCTGTAATTCTAAATATTACTATTGCATGCATATGTAATGTGTAATGCCTTCATAATCACTATCCCAAATCTACCATAATTCTTCATTCCAATTTTGAGACAGAATATTTAATGTTAAATGTTTAGGGAGTCAAAAAATGAATAATAGAGTTGACCCAAATCTTTGATCTCCTTTGCAGTGACCCCGGTCTGCTTTCAGATGGGGGCAGGGTTAAAGGGACGGACACATGCCCCCCGCTTTGGTTGTTTCACACCCCGTTACGAGCGGGGGGCACTTTCTCATGTGAACTCCATGTAAATCTCCACATGCTTTTCCTCCGCACTTCCTTCCTGCCTCTCCGCTAACAACGGGAGGTTTCGGCCCACGCCGACAACAGCGCCGTTTACGAAGCACCTTATTACATTAGACTGCGTTAATCCATTTATCAGACACCATTATGCCAAGCGACACACACACACACTCCATTTATGCAGCTGGAAACTTTAGTGAGACAATTTGTTGAAGAACCTTGCTCACGGGTATAACCAAGAACTGAACCTGCGACCCTTGGATTACAAGCTCAGCTGCTTAATCGTTATACTACAACCTTTCCAAAGAGAAGACGCAAACTACAAAACAAAACGTTCGCCAGAATACCTATAACACATCGGCTTACCGTGTTAAATATTTACTTTACATTGTAGGCATTTAGCCCTCATCCAGATCAGCTTACACACAGCTTACATCTTTGCACATTGTCCATGTACACAGCTGGGTGTTTACTGAAGTGATTCCAGTGAAGTGTCTTGCTCAAGTCCAAACAGATAGAGCCCTACCTGAGAACTGAACCTACCACAACAACTGAGCTACAATATACACTGAACCCTCGCTTTAGGGGACCTCGTTAAAACAGATTCTGGTTATGACGGACTATTTCTGCCGTGACAACATGTGTGGTGTGGGACTGAGAGGTGCCCCTGTGCCGACCTTCCCCACAGCCAACGACAACTGAGGTGAAATATATTCCAAAAGCGTGTTTTTTTTTGCTCATGAAGTCTACAACACGAACAAGGAAACCTTGATCCTAGAATCTTGATCCTTGATCCAAGACTCCTACTCATACAGGGCCCCAATCCAGGATCAGCTTTTACTTCTGTCTCGCATTGGATAAGGTTAAGACATGGCCAGAGGAGAGCTGATCCCAGATCAGCCGTGGGATATTGCTGTGGCCTGCCACGGGGGAGAGAGTGATGTGGGACAGACAGTCTCCGGCTCTCCTCTTATGTAAGCAGTTACGAAACCTGACATTCTGGGGGAGACAGAGCTTCTCTGATCTCAGATAACACAGCAACAGATATACGCTATACTGTACAGCAAGCTACTATCAAAACACTGCACTTTGACACTGCGTGTGAGTTTGTGCATATGCATGTGTGTGTGTGTTTGTGAGAGTCTGTTTGTCTTGTGAGTGTGTGATTGTGATTGCGTGAGACTGGGTGCATTTTTCTAGTTGTCTGTGAATGTGTGCGCATTCGTGTGTCCGTGAGAGAGATTGCGAATGAGTCCATTTTCTTGGTTTTTTTGTCTGATTGTGTGTGTGTGTGTGTGTATTTCTGAGAGTCAAGTTGCAGTGTATCTGTGGGAAAGTGTGTTTGTGTGTGTTGATGCTCATATGCTTAGACACATATACACACAAACACAATGACCATAGATGATCTGGCACAGAGGCACACACACACACACACACACACACAGTCACACAAACACTCACACACACACACACACACACACACACACACACACTACAACACACACACACACACACACACACTACAACACACACAAACAGACACACACACACAGTCACACGTGCGGCTGGGTTGACTGGGTTCCGCAGCCCTCTGTGATCACACAGTGACACTAAATAAACGTGCTGGCGAGAGGCTCAGAGATAGAGGGCTTTTTAAAGCTCACTCAAGTGCAAAGACAAGGTGCTAAATCAGCCATGAACTCCCCCTGCATGGCCTATACCAGCCTCTGCAAAGCACAGCAACAGGCTGGATATGCTCAACACACACACACACACACACACACACACACACACACACACACACACTCACACACTACAACACACACGCATATAAAACAGATCAGACTTTAAAATGAAAAATCTGGCTCACAAAAGCTACCAGCAGGCCACATTTTCTAAAAAAAAAAAAAACCCATTACTGCACATGACAGAAACAGGCCAGATAGCAAAATCTACATTAAAAAAAATGATGTATTCAACTTCACAAAATAATACCAACAGGCCAGATTATGTATTAATAGCTCAAGATTATTAACAGGCCAACATCAAACGTTAGTTTCGAAAAAAAGCATAATGAGGGTGGATATCCGTCTCAGATTCAGAAGTAAAAAACTAGACTGGATATTTTTAATTCAGCATTAAAAACCCATCGACAGATCAGATTTTAAACTCACACTCAGCTACACCAAACAAAGCAAAAGGCTGTCTTTTAAAATTTTAAAAATTCAGCCTCATAAAAGAGGTCAAAGAGACCTGACTGTAAGCTGATATATAACTGTCATAAAAAAGGCTTTGGGTAATAACGCAGGCCCTGTAGCTCTGCTGTAATACCGCTAACACTGCCGCAGCCAGAGCTCACCGCACTGGCCCATCAATCTGAGCCGGGTCAAAGGTCACGCACACGAACACGCAGATCCGTCCACATTCCCTACCCAAGGTGTAAATCAGTGACTGCGAAAACGTGCGGGAGTTTTCCAAAACGTGCAACACTGGTCCTGCTCAGGGTCCCTGTTCCTAAAGTCCACCCTGGGAAAAAATGCATCTCTCCTGTACTGTATGAATGCAGAATGCGCTGCCTCATTCAGAAGCTATTACTAGGGGTGGAATTGCTTTTTTTTGGGGGAGTTTCCAAGGGGATTTCCGATACCATGCTAACCTGATAAACAGGCCACAGTACAATAGTGTTGTGATTCCATAAGTAATGTGTGAAATCTATTGCTTTAACATATTGTGAAAATTGTTTTCCCGTTCATTCGTCCCCATAGGAATCAGGACAGACCTGCATATTTGAGCATCGGGTTCTGACCCATTTAGCTCAGTTGATCAAGCTTTCTGTCGGCCTGCTTGGGGCACTAGATTTCAAAATAAAAAAAACAACCCCCCCCCCCCCACACCCCACACACACACACACACAGAATGGTACACAGAGAAATTCACTCCTTTACACATTTCACCTCTGAAAAACACTGCTTCTGTATATTAGTGTGACCAAGGGTCTCATTACACTGGATTTTCATGCAGCTAAACTGTTCTCTCTTACAGATTTAAATGCACATTTTTGTTTGAGGTTTAACACATTGCTCGGTTCTACTTCTGACTTCTTTTCTTGGAAAGCTGCAGTGCATGCCGGCAATTGTTGTTGCTCAGAACCTAATGACCGATTAAACCAGCTGACTGCACGTTTAACATACCTCACCTGGATTCCTGGGCCAGGCCCAGTTCAAAATGAAAGACCGGCACACACAAAGGGTCTGCCCAGGACGGGGAGGAGGATCAGAGAGGCTCTACGCTGTCAGGGAATGGCGATCTTACCAGGCCCCTGAACGGGCTGCCTTTGTCATCAAACACTCAGCTTCTTATGTAACAGCTCACTAAGTCGAGGAAATTTGAGTCCTCCCCAGGTCACCCCCAGGGGAAGATGGTGGTTGTGGTGGGGGAGGGGCAGGAGAGGTTTAATAGCTGCCCTGATGCCCCATCACCCCCCCCATCCAAAACACGGGATAGATCTAGTTTTCAAATCCTGGCCGACCCTGCCGATCGCAAAGAGGCTTACGGGAGGTTGAGCCCGTGAGAGAGCGCATGATGAGATGGGATTGGTCAAACACGAGGCACAAGCACCGCCACGGCCGGCCAGGTGAGCGCCGGATCAGGTGTGCTGCTGATGATGTACAGGTACAGTCACCGTGGGAACCAGAGGACCCCCCCCACCCCCCGGCGATCCCAACACCCCAAATACAACCAAGCATCAACTAACCCATCTGAAAATGTAGTGATAAAAATGTTTCACGGTAATTTAAATTTTCCTGTATTGCAAAACTTACAGTTGTTATGTGTATTGTAGAGTTTGGAAAAATCTTAATGATCTATATTAACTCTGATATATGTAAATGCTGATACACAATGCAAGCAGAGGATGGTAACCCTTCAACTACAGTATTCCCTTAAACAGCGGCTCCCATTCCCGGTTCTGTTAATGACACAGGGCATGCTGGTTTTTGATATTGCTTAGCGATTAATGACCAATTAAAACAGTGGATTACGCACTTGACTCACCTCAGCTGGATTCTTTGGTCTGAGCATGGGGTGGAAGTTCAGGTGAAAGGAGAAACCAGCGTACGCACTACGGCTCTCTGGCTCTCTCCGGCACCTGCGTATGGGTATCACTGTACTGCAGAATGGCCATGCACCATCTTGCTGGGCAGATATTGTACTGCACTGATAGGAGTATTAAGTACGTGAGGAGCTGAAGGTTCTCAGGCTAAAGTGGCAGTGAAAACAAATGTGTGTTTGTGTTTCTCTGTTCTCTGCCGAGGCCAAGGAAACAAACATAGCCGTGTGTGCAGGTAGGGTGACCTCACTACAGGTGAGGTCACCTGTAAGATGATGCTTCTCAAAGACACACCCACTCTTCCACTCACTGACATAGATACTCTGACACTGACCCACACACACAAACACACATACAGGCACACACAAACACACACATAACCAGCAATACACATAAAACACACACATATACACAAAAAATAGACTCACTGACATACATAGACCCTCCTGCACACACTCACACTCATAAATACACAGACACAAACACACACACACAGGCACAGACATGCACAGATAACACACTCACACATACACAGACATGCACACACACACACACACACACACACACACACACACACACACACACACACACACGTGCAGGGGGAGACTCACTGACACGGATATACTCTGAAACACTTCCACATGCACGCACACAAACACACAAATTCATCAGCCAATGCATAAACCAACACTCCAACATTAAATATTTTAATAATTTAACTGTCTTACCCACTGTGTAAACATTATTCATTAGTTGCCAATTCCGGCAAAGCAACTGCAAAAACAATGACAACCAATTGTCATGGGCCATCTGAAAGTTTTAACAAGGTGTCCAAAGACTTCAAATAATGTCGTACAGTACTTCAAAATGGCTGCTTTAAAGAGTAGGGAAAAATTCCCTCTGCAGTCCAGTTTGAGGGAAAAACTAGAAATGATTCTAGTGTTCTAGAATCTGAATTCTGACAGAATTCTGACCGTCCTCATGGAAAACTGTGCGCTACAGGGATCTGCAGAGCCGAGCGGGTGACGGTTTCTATGCGATCTACGAGCAGAGGACCACACAGTGAGGTGAGCTCAAAGCCAATGGGGGCAATGCATCCCTGGGGCACCAGCCCCATATATCAGTGAGAGAGACACGGACACACCGACCTGCCAACCAGCAGCGTGATTTATGGCATTTAAACTGTTCACAGGGGCGTTGCAAAGTCCGAAGGTCAGGGCACAGGAGAGGTAATCTCCGGGCTGTCATTGGCGGCTGTAGCGCCGGTGTACATTGCGGTCAGAGATAACTGTGCAGTAGATAAGCCCCACATCCGTTCACACACTCAACCGCACTGAACTGAGAGGGGAAATAAGGCGGTCTAAATGTGAACGCTGGCATTCAGCGACCCGCCACTGCTGCAGCCAGAGCACATGGAATTAGACTTGTAAAAAAAGAAGGAAAAAAAAACATTTCACTGAAAGACCAAAAGTGGGAATATCTGTTCCTTAAGATGACACTTTATGTTAAAAACAGGGTGCAAACTTTGTAGATAGTGAGAGACAAGAACACATAACACTCAGAAAATATAATGGCAAGAACAGACTCACTCAGCTAGTCATTTACCTGCAATCTAACCAGCAGCATCAAGCCAGAACCTGTGCAGAACAAGTGTGTCTGCCTCTGCCAAGCAATTAAAGCCAGTCTCACCTGAGCAATTAAAGCCAGTCATTTGGTTGATGCTTTTTTATCCAAAGCAACTTACAGTTGATTAGGCTAGCCAGGGGCCAATTCCCCCTGGGACCAATGCAGGGTTAAGGGCCTTGCTCAAGGGCCCAACAGCAATGGTGTTCTTGCTACGGCTGGACTGGGACTTGAACCACCAACCTCAGGGGGCCCAGTCATGTACCTCAGACACTAGACTACAGGCTGCCCCATGAATCTAGCCTCGAGCCCAAGCATTGACAACTTTTTTATGTGACATAATATTCGTACAGAATTTCACCTTAGCAAGCCACCTTCCATCTACCCACCTTGGTCTGGTGGCAAAACGCAGACCTGAAAAACACATCAGTTCAATCCCCTGTTACACCCTCTGCTTGCTGAGTCTCTATCAGGTCAAGTACCCACAGTCTTTCAACAGAACTTTTAAATTACATAAACCGAAAATATTTAAAAATTGATAAAGCATATGCCCTCATTAGTACGATCCAGCTTCAACACTATTGGCTAAAACTGAAGCCGAGTTGCAGAAAAACAGCCCAAGAACAAGTGCACGTTTCATCTGAAACATCCTTTATCACTGCTGCGCTTTCACTGCTTCAACACATTCATTATCCCCGCAAGTTAATTACAGATTAGGTTTAACATTTACGATTTGTTAAATCCGGGGGCGTTGTTCCGCCAGTTTTCTGCCCCCCCGCTGATCCATGACAGCGCTGCGCAGTAGAGAGGGAATACGGGAGCCGTAAAACAGCCCTTAAATAATTAATACGCTAAAGTAAATCACCACGAGCGAGGAAGAGCGAATGAGCTGAGAGGAGGGAACGCACACGGCCGGGTCCCCGCTCTGTTTTCACAGAGAGGCTTAGTAAATATTGCAGAGAGTGGGGAGTGCGGAGACTCTGATACTTCCGTTCGGTCACGTTCCCTGGCCCAGCCGGGCGTTTTTTTTTTTTTTTTTCCTTTCACTTTTTTTTTTTTTAAAATTTAACTAGGCCCCTGGACCAGCATGGACAGGAGGCATCCGGGATGCTGGCAGGGGGAAACGTCACATGTGCCCCACACGTGAGCCCGTGCCACTACACACCAGCCCAGGAGACAGACAGAGAGAGAGAGAGAGAGAGAGAGAGAGAGAGAGAGTGCCAGTGAGCACAGCCCGGCCATAGAGACCAGCCGTCACAGGCAGACATGGCTGCCCAGAGAGGACAGGCTGTGCTCCCACTGCGATCAGGGGGCAGCGGAGACAGAGCTGCACTTCCTTACAGAATGCCCCATATATCAAGACATCAGAGATTCATTTCATTCAAAAATTGGAACAACTTTCCCTGAATTAAAAAACTATAACAATATAGAAAAACTCCCCTATATTCTGGGAGAAAAACTGAATGTGTGGCGTTGGCCACCAAATATGTGGCCTCCTGTCATAAACTGACGGAAAACCAGCGAGGCACCATCTCCTCTTTGTATTGGTAGCAGTCTCTTTCTTATTACTGTGTTTAGCATGCAACGTTGTACGTTGTCCCATTTCTTTCTTGGTGACCTTCCCCTCCCCACACCTTTTATATCATATTTATTTTACTCAATCTGTGTTATGTATGTTTGTAATGTGTGATTTACCTGTTTCATTGTTTTAGCTTTGGCAATATTGCTTGTATGCAGTCCTGCCAATAAGGCTTTACTAAACTGATTAAACTGAAACTGAATTGAGAGACAGAGAGAGAAAGAGGTAGAAAGACAAAAAGAGAGAGATGAAGACAGACAGAGAGAACAGGGAGAGTAAGGGAAAGAGAAAAGAGAGTGTAGAGAGGTAGTGAGGCTGAGTGAGAGTGAGAGAAGGGGACAGACGGAGAGAGTAGAGAAAGTTCTAAGTTAGCCGATAGCTGCAGGTAATAGCTGCTCATTTCCCATAGCCCCTGTCAGATTAAAGCCTCCAGCTGAGCACCATTAAGCGACTGGGTTAATAATTGAGGCAGGTTGTGTAACATGCTCTCCCCTGGGCTTCCCACAGCGGGGAGAGAGTTACGGCACATCGGAGCGCTCCTGGGCCGCTTATCCGGCTACCGGAGAGACGCTGCTGACAGCGGTATCTACAGAGGAAATGGCGATCGGTGCAGGGGGTCAATGAGCCGTCGCTCAGCCGATACGGGCCAGTCGGGCCCTGATATCCGTATCACTGCCTGCGCGTGCCGAGCTTCTGCTCCTGCTTCTGATTCTGCCTGGGAACCTGGAGAAAGCTGTGCAGCTCAAACCTATTACCCACCCACAGACACACACACACACACACACACACACACACACACACACACACACACACACACACACACACACACATACTCTCTTTTGGATCCAAGGGCTATTTCACCAATCGGATCAACTCAGTGAGGGTAGGGGTCTCAGGATAAGGCTGCAATTCAAACATAATGTCTGAAACAAAGTGTGTAGATAAGATTGAATAGCGAGAAGAATCATGTGTCAAATACAGCATGTTTCCTTGAACCGTTCCCTGGGGCCTGCCTGATGGCTGAGGTGTTCTCTGACAGTACAGTACATTACGGCACATAACATTACATTTTGGGCGATGTGAAAATACAGGAGAGAGAGGACTGGCGAGATCACCCTCATGTGTCTGACAAACTGAGAACCTGAATCAGGAAGCTGCAATATAGAGAGATGGAGGGAAGAAGAGACAGGGAGATGGGGGGAGCACTGAAAGAAAGAGAAGCTGAGAATGAAACAAAATGAAAGCGGGAAGGAATGCAAGACATTTGGAGGAGAGAAAAAGCTAAACACACTGTGTCAGACCTTGCACAGTACATGGCAACACTTTGTGCAATAGTGCGCAAATACTTTTATGATTTTTGGGCATATATTTTCCCAAAATGAAAGGAATTGAAAAACAACGAAAAAAAAAAAACCCTGACCTGGAAAGGAACCCGGAACATTACTGCTGGCACAGTGTGTGGGAAAGTTAATTACACTGCAGAGGGCTGAGTGCTCATTATGCCATTGTGCAAGCAGTGAGGGACGGGAACTCAATCACATGTGCTTGAACTTCGTGCTGCTTTACATGTTTATGTGTATATTATTAAATGTTTTATATGGGTTTCTCTTTTCTGTATGTTTCCTGCACTGCGACATGTGCTTCCCAAAATTCAGTCAGTGACCGTCAAACGTAAACTGAATGCATCATGCATTTGTAAACTAAAAAGATTAAGGGAAATAAGGTTTTACAGGTGGTACAAAGGTGTAAACCATATTAAATAGGGTGGGAAATGTCAATCATGTATGAAAGGCATGTATAATCATTTTTATTTCAAAAACAAGTGATCAAAATACTGCCAATCCTTGTTCCATCCAACCTCGAGCCTATAAATCAGGTTAAAAAAACCCTCTGCACAGTAAGACTACCCTTTAAAAAAAAGTTATTATTTTTTTCTCTTTGTTCTGAGTTTCAAAGTGTAAGCCATTGAAAGCGTAAGGTCTGTCTGGGTGGAGCCCACTGCCGACTCTCCTGTCTCCCTTTCAGTGGGAGGCGTGGGGGGGTCGGCAGAGGCTGGTCCTTTATTTCGGGTCATATGAGTTCTCTGAGCAGCTTATGGAAGAACCAGGCTACCATGAAACCCCCTCCCAAAAAACAGCTTCGGCAAGATGTCTGTAATATTGAGCCAATCGTTGTGTGAGGAGCATGATCGGCCTTTTGATTGGTTAAAATGACTGGGTGATTGAAAGGTCACTGTATCTCCACCCACAGTCACGGTCACAGTCACTGTCCCAGCCCCTGCTGTCGGCCCGCAGAGGGGGAACATGGCGCCAGAACTCTTTATGCAAAAACTGGCATGTCTGACACCTCCACCCAGAACCCCCCCCCCACCCCACCACCCCCCCACCCCCATGTGCACTGGAGCAGAGGTGCACAAACACAACACACCAATCCCCTGTTATTTCTGCATCAATGCAGAATAATAGACCTTGTTAACCTCTCTCTCCCTCTCTCTCTCTCTCTCTCTCCCCGACTCTCCCATTCACTCACTCACTGCCTCACTGCTACAGTTATAATTAAGTAGTTGCATTAGTATTAGAGGTAGTATTAATAATAACAACAATAAGAAGAAGAATATCTTCGAGTGATCTCCCTCTCTCTCTCTCTCTCTCTCACTCTCCTTCTCTCTCTTGTTCTCACTATCTGTGGGTGTGAGAGTGTGTGTGTGCATGTGTATGTGTGTCTGTATGCATGTGTGTGTGTGTGTGTGTGTGTGTGTGTGTGCATGTGTGTGTATATGTGTGTCTGTGCACATTACATTTCATTATAGTTATTTAGCTGACACTTTCATCCAGTGAAGTGACTTACAGTTGATTAGGCTAACCAAGTGTGTACGTGTGTATGTGTGTGTTTATGTGTGTGTGCGCATGCATATGTGTGTGTGCATGTGTATGTGAGTCTGTGTGTGTGTGGGTGTGTGTGTGTGTGTATTTGTGTGTGCGCATGTATATGTGTGTGTGCACGTGTATGTGAGTCTGTGTGTGTGTGTGTGTGTGTGTGTGTATGGAACCTACTATACTCCAGGGCTCCTGCATGTGATCTGCTTCCTCCAGGTTAAAACAGGCTGTGTGTGTCTTACATTCACATGAGGAGAAGCCATCCTCCAAAAAAAAAAAGCAGCCAGTATGTTGCTAGGAAACCAGAGACACACATTGGAGGTGTGAAAGCAGGCCGAATGTGCCCCTTTTGTGGTGGAGCCCAAAACACCAATAAAAAACTGACCAGGGACCTCAAACTCCAGCCTAAACATGAGCAACCATCGACCAGGGAACTTCAGCTCCAGCCCAAACATGACCCTCCATGGACCAGAGGTCTTCACCTCCCGTTCAGCCAGCAGTCAGTTTTAAACACTCTTAAAGCAAGCCGTGTGGAATCTATAGCCATGCAAAGGCTTGCAGTAAGCAGTGAGGTGCTGAAACTCCAAAACTCAGCAGAGACTGGGGCCTTCCACCAGCACAGCACAGCACTGGGCAAAACCAGATCTAAGACATTCTGGGATTGTACATCCTCGTGCCTGTAATTTCACATATAGAGAATATATATGCTTTCCTGAAGTCTGGAACCAGAATATTCATCCATTCGAGTCCTACTTTGTAAATCTCTGTGATAACGTACTGTATGTGTCAAGGAGACCTTCAGACATAAGTAAAATGGTAATTTATGACCCTCAGAGGAATCTAGACTTGAACTCAACACCATGTATGAAATTACAAACAGACATGCTCTGAGCATGTGCACTGGGCTTCTCCTGAAGCACTCTAAATCCACAAGAGATTGGCCCTTTTTGTCCACTGATGCTTGCCTTACATCACCCAAACGGGCTGCATTGTTGGACACAGGTTACGATTAGTTCAAATATCAGTTCGGTACTTTGGAAATCTTGAAAGGTGCTACGCGGACGCAATCCATAAATATTAACGCACAACGAAAATTAATGAGAGGAAAGTCCCACCTGCAGTCATTCTGTGGTTAACAAGCCCACTCAGGGACAGGATTAGGCTAATCCCCGTTCTCACCGATCAGGCCAAATGACACTGCAGCTTCCTGCAGCGCATGCATGTGAGAGAGGGGCCCATCATCGACCACATGCTGCAAGGAGCAATCAGTGGGTCTGTGCTTATTGCAGTCTTTTTGAAAAGATTTATTCACTTGTGTTAGTCATAGGCTTGCACAGCGGCGATTAACTCCTGCTTGTCCTGGGTGCTTTGGCGCAATTCCCCGACCATATATCCACACTCACACAATGGCCCATTGATCTTCAAAGTCGCTGGTATGTTAAGCTGGCGGAAAACCTTGGAGTGGATAGCTCTGCCATATGCAGAGGGAATCTGTGCACACACACTCTCACTCTCACACACATGCACTCACTCGTGCTCTCTCTCTCTCACACACACACACACACACACTAACTCACTTGCTTAGCTAGTCCTCTCAATCTGCATCACCATGGAGACAAATTTCCAACACCTCCTCTGAAAAACTGACACCTTTTAGGCAACTCTGTGGTCGTTCTGGTCACTTAAAGTATAGATTAAAGCCACTGCTAACACAGTCAATAATGTTTTCTCAGCTAAAGCAGTCGACTGCTGTAAATAACAGTGTTACTATAACTACTGTTATAGCTGTCAGTACTGTATGTGATCATACTAAAGAGATATCACCCCACTGCTTTTGGAAGTAATTCCTCTTCAGAAAGCAGGTTTCGACTTTGCTGCCAAACTCTTTTTTTTATGCAAATTAAATGTGAAATTACACCAGTGCCACCCGTACAAATCTGACAACTGTGCATAAGATATTTATTTAGCAGTCTCTTGGCTCGCTAAGAAATCGCTGCTGCAGAAAGCCAGCAAATATCACTGCTGACACCGGTTTCAGGAGGAATTAAGACGCCAAAGAGCATAATACTTAAATGAATATATTAGTGGTATAACTTGTTTCTGTTTTTTACACAATGCTTAGAGGAATGCCGTCATACGTAGAGAGCAAGCTCCAATTTCAAAACATGTCAGTGAAACCATATGGGATGGCAGGGTAGTACAAAGGTGAAGGGGCTGGGCTCCCAACCTGAATGCTGGAGGTCTAATTCCCAGGTGAGGCGTGGCTTTTGTAGCCTGGAGAAAAGTACTTAACCTCAATTGCTTGAGTAAATATCCAGGCATGTAAGTGGATTGTGTGTAGAAATATAAACTGTGTAAGTTTATCTAGATAAGAGCATCTGCCAAATGCTTTTTTTTTAATGCTTATTAATGTAATGTAAGGCCAAGGTGATCACACTCACACGCATGGATGACATAACACACAGATGTCTCCATGGTTACCACCCAAGGGTTAAATTACAGTTCAGCAGAAGCATTCTGCTCTCTTTCAGTGACGGTGGGTTTAAACAGGGGATCCTGTCAAGACAGTCCCTTACAGACACACAGCGTACTCTAATATGTAGTAAATATAATGATATTTTTTAAAATACATAATGATAAATATATCTGCCAGCAAGGTTTAAAAAGAAATAAAAATACAGTATCTGAAAAAAAAAAACATTTTAAATATATCTGTATATATGTTTTCAAATGTTTCTAAAATATATTCTGATTTTGGTAATATATTTAATTTAAAAATATATAGGAATTTTATATTTTATTTAAAGCAGGCACACATAGCCAGAACCCCACCAGCCCTCCCCCTCCCCCCAGAGCACCCCCCCCCCCCCGCCAGTCTCGCTGGAGATAGCGGGCTGCCCCAAACCTAAAGGAAGCTCTCAGTGACAGCCTTGCCAAACATGTGGCCGCCCTGAGGCGTGTTTGACATTCCAGCAGAGCCCGGCGGAATTTCTGGGATACCGCGCATCCCGACAGCGGCAACAATCCCATTCCGGACGGCACCCGGGCTGTCCCGACTCCCAACAGAGCCACAGGGCCTGCCAGCGTTTTTGTTTTTATCTCTGTGACAAGGGAGGAAGAGGAATGGCCCTGCTCTACTCTGTTGCTTGTGCTCACCTCTTACTCAGGAGTTTCTGGCTGGCTGGCAGCTGCTGTTTAAATGCACCACTCTCCTCATATCTTTTTCTGAATGAAAGAGAGGCCTGCCTGCACACAGTGGGGTGCATGTTTTAAAAGAGTAAAGGTAAGGTGAACCCTGACAAGGTTCCTCTGGTGTCTGACTTTAGGGGAATAAAGAGCAGACGCATCTTTCCAGACTTGGGGGGGTGGGGTGGAGGGGTGGGGGCAGGAGAAGATGGGGAGAATTCCACTTCTCCTGTACTTGTTTTTGTCGTACTTCTAAAGATAAACACATAAAGACCATAACGTAATGCAAGGCTATAATAAGTAAACAACATCAGGGGGAAAAAAAAGAAAAGCTCCTGATCCAGACATTAGACACATCCCTGTCTCATTAGCAGTGTGTGAATTTTCTGCATAACACAGTTTGTCTCCATCACAGGGTGGGAGGTCAGGACAGAGCGCTCTCCAAGCCTACCAATTTACCAAGCTTCCACTAATTTTGACTGATCAGATGAGAGAATGCAATCCCATCATTCCCTGTTATCCCTCGTTACTGCAAACTGACGATGCCAGAGCTAATTAAAAGCTCGTTAAAAAGGAATGTAGGCCTACTGTACAACGCATGATCCTAAGATACACATCTTACATCAACACTGTCTGTTTAGTAGCTTACCAGCTGTGTGTGTGTGTGTGTGTGTCTGTGTGTGTGTGCATGGCCAGAGCTTCAGTGCCTCCAGCGGACAGCACATTTCAACAGAGATGTCAGAATTAAGGCTCATGAACCATATACTGGGCGGAGCTATGATTGCCTGTCAATCATTCATTTGGTGAAACCAATCAAAAGATTGTGCTTCCCATGAGAAGACACTGAGAGACCTGCCCAAGTTTAACAAACCCACGTCCTGAGAGCAGCTGAAAGCCACCCCCATTCCTAAACAGTACTCATTTACACATTAAGTATTTGTTTATTTACAGATTTCTTGAACAAAAATATATACGCCATTTGCTCACGTGCAAATAACTTTAAGAAAGTTAAGTTTCCCTTCGTGGGAAATGAACCTTTATCAAACACAGCATCCTAACCATTAGACCAGACAGCTGTCACAAAACGCCTTACATCTTAACTTACAACAGGTGGAAATATCTATAGTGTGATTAAATCTTTTATGAAATATTGGAATACTCAAGTGTTGACAGTGCCCCACGACTTAACTTTGACCAGCCCAAGTCTTCTACTTTTCCCAGAGTAATTTAGACTTTGTTATTCACGTCTAGATGTGGAAACATTACTACATTATGTCAGTGACAGCCCATACCACAAAATGAATCTGTAATCAAACCAAGGGCGTAGAATGCAGTGTTGCAGGAAAAAAAAGGTTTGACATTTGACAGCATAACCCTGTTGTATTTGCATCTCTTGAATCAGTTTTGCTTTATTACAGAACTGGGTTACCTCAACGACATATGATTTACAAGTATAAAATGCTTACCTGCATAGAAACGGATTAGGGAGCCGATTTCAGTCTCCATCCCTTCCTCTTGCACTCTCCACGGGTCTTTAAACCCCAGTTTAAAGAGAAAGTCATTTTGTACTTGAAGAGGCTTTTCGTTTTCCTCAAGCCTCCTGACAGCATCACCGTGCAGCTGAACGTAAAGTGAGGGGACTGAATTACCGCTGTCGAGCAACGGTTCAGCTTTCGAAGTGTCGTTTGCAGGCTCGCGTTTGACCGCTGATGTACCTGTCAGAGAACTGCTGGTGCTGCTACATGGCGCTTTTCCCGGACTGTGTAGTTCTGCTCTAGTTCCTGGCTCTCTGTCACCTGTCACGACGTCTGAAATCTGACCGTCTGGTAGCCTGTTGTTGTTGGTATTTAGGGAACTGCCAGTGCATATCTCAATGTGTGTTTGCGGGATGGCGTCCAGCACTAGCGGCGGGTCTAGCTCAAGTTCATCACAGGAGCTACCCAAAGTGTCGAGTCCCTCAGCGCCGCTGTCGAAGCCCGGACTCAACGCGGACGCGTCTGTGCCCAAAATCATGTCGTCACTCAGGGAGTCCCGGTGCGCGAGGAGCCGGGCCCCGGAGCTCACATCATCAAAAGCACTGCTTTCAGCATCCGAACCCACGTCTGTCCCGCTGTGGTTAAATGGATACTCATCGCCATTGAGGCCACCCGGGTTGAGCTTGGCGTTTGTGTCCGAGGAAGTACTGCGTAAAATACTACCTTCTGATTGTGAGTCCGGTGTATACAGATTAGCGTCCAACTGTTGCTCGCCGCTGTCCTGGCTTGCCAAAAGAAGTAACCTCAAGCTGTCATCTGGCCGGGGAGACTGCGTTTCTGCGCAGTCTGTGGAATTCTGGGAATTTAGATGTTCGTTTTCGTACTGCCCGTGCTGGCCATTACCGAACGCACACCGTCTACCCAGGCAACTACTGTCCCCCGAGTCAGTGGAGGGGTTACTTTTGCCGACCACTCGCACTACCTTCCCCGCTTTGCTACCCAGTTGGCTGAGGCGTCGCGCAATCTCCCCGGCGGTTGTGTCCTGAGTGCACAGGACTGCCCACAGACACGGTGGCTGGAATCGGTCGTGGACGTGCACGCACCCCCGCTGCAAATCAGCCCGAACCCACTCCCGATCGGACCGATGCAGCTGTGCAGCTGGCCTGCGCCTCGGAACCACTTTCCTGTCCAAACTCCTCGAGTTCAGAGACGTGGACGAAGGAGCCGAGCTCATTTTATCCCCGGAAGCGACAGCCGAATGGACAGAGCCCACGGCTGCGACGGAGAGATTCCTCTTCAGCCGCCTCCTTTTAGACAGCACTGAGTTTGAGTCGCTGGATAAAGTCCGCCCGTGAACAGATGTTTTGACAGTTGTCTTGGCAGTATTTTCCATTGAAGCTGCTTGATCATCACGGCGGTTTCCGCTGCTTACCGTCACAACGTGAGCTGCAGCGCTTCTTGCTTCATTCTCCGGTCTCAGTTCTTCACCGACTGCGCCATCATCCACCGACTTCACCAAAGCGGTGGACTGTCCACCGGTCTTCACAAACTTACTGCTGTTGCTGACTGTATTTATTTCCAAAGAAGTCACCGCAGCCCCTACCGTTCCAGAACTATACCCTTCCAACCTGTCGCTCAGGTTTGTAGCTCTCTCCATCTTCCGCAATTAAAAAGAAATGCAACATAGAAAATGTGTCTAAAGCCGTACATGGAATTAAAAAAAAATAGAATCGGACAAACCCATATCCGAAGCAAGTAGTCTGGCAAGGCGTACCAGGCTATTTAAACCATTATAGACTGCGCTGTTTCCTTTCTCGCTTTGGTTGGTGCCACTTTGTTGCCATCGACATCGTAATAATGGAGATTATCTGCAAGGAGAAACTCAAGGAAGAAAAAACACAGGCGGGCGGGAGGAGACATGACAGGGTCTCATGTATTATACAACTATATGTCAGAATATTTAATGAGCGTCGCCCGACCTCCTACGCAAACCAAAAAACCTTTGTATATTCATGAGATGACGCACCAGGGGGCGTCTGCTACTTGGATGCATGTCTGCTGGGAAGTGTGTTCACGCTGAGCACGCCTCAGGTCTCCATGTGAAGATGGCCAGATAATAGAACTCCATTTCCCATGACGCACTTCTCATCAAGGCGTTCATTTTTAACTCATTGGCTGACGCTACGGAAATATCTACCAACACCCTGTTATGAAACGAGTTGCAGATACTGTAAATCGTTTGAATCTGTATAAGTGATTACATAACTTAGATAACTGTGCAAATCACGAGATCTATAAACCTTAGAGTGACTTTTTTCCAGTGTAAAATTATAACTATATGAAGTTGCGCAACACCTATCGCGTGAAAAGCAAACCTCTCAGTATTTCAAGAAAGTTTCTCACGTTATGGCGTGAATAACAACTTTTATATTAAGGTAACTTTATTTAGGTGTTATTTTTTAAAAAACCCTGGTTCGTCCGCTTATTGGCTCTCCCTGAGGAATTGTCCTCTTTCTCCCTCTAGTGGATACAATAGAACAACGCAAAAGGTCGTACATCAGATCCGGTTTGACCCAAATCACAAAAGAAATATCAATCATACATCAATCATTTATAAATAATTTATATCAATCATAAACTGGATTCGTGATCAAGATAGGAAACTGCAATGATTAAGATATATTTCTTTAAAAGTTTTCAAAACTGTGCGTCCTCATTCAAACCATTCTTTATGGCGGCCTGTGTCTGTAATTACATGTAATGACACTGCCCTCTACTGGTGAAAGGGATTTATCGCAATCAGAAAGTGGCAGACTGTCTTTTGCGGAACTACACACCCAACCACAAGCTTGACGCGGACTGTAGAGGCTTGTTTGCTTTTGCAATGTAGTTTGCTACTTAATGTCACATTTGTATACATTTAAAAGATCACGTATGTCTTCATCAGATGTATTTCTTGTGTTAGTTAAGGGGATACAGATTTCCCCACTATCTGGAATTTAATGCATGGCTAAACATAACTAGTTCACAACGGGAACAGAAATGCAGGCTCTGTAACAGTGTGTCACAGACTTTAGTGAGCCTTTATTCATACCGAACCTCAGAGAAGGAATGCTGATCTGGGACCAGCTCCCCCGTGTCCACATGCAGACCTTATTCATTAGGAGCGACAATAAATAAACTGATCCTGGATCAGGCGACCTCCTGAAAGGATATATGAATGTGGTCCCACATGTTGCGTGCATGTGCGTATGTGTGTATGTGTGTGTGCGCGTGTGTGTGTGTGCGAGTGGGATCAAAGACATTAGTCTGATATAATGTATAACCCTGCCACTAAATCTATACAATCATTACCAAGAGACATTTGTGTACACATATACTCACGGTACGAGGAAGGAATTGACTAGAATATTCTTTTCAATATTACTGATTACAATAGTCAGTTCAATATAGCAAGTTCACTACACCTGTGTCGTTTTGAATAAATCATGCCACCTTGTCACACAGACATTTGCATTTCAGTAATATTTCTTTGAACACAATAAAGCATGTCAAATGCATTTCAACCACACGACAATGAAACAGAACTTGCTGAATGTGCATTTCTTCATTTTGTGAGGACTGTGAAACTGGAGGTTTTCTTTAGGCAAAGTAAACACAAGCAATGCACAAGGAGGGATGACATTAGGCTTCGATATTTGGAAAAAAGTGTTTTTAATAAGGTTTCTTCATAAGAAACTGCATACACCAAGACAAACATTAGATAAGTTAAACAGTTACATGCAGTTTCAGTCTGTACAAAACAAAAAAAAAAAGTATCTCAATATCTGGGAATCCCAGCTCATTTTGTTATTTACATGTTTCGTACATCAAAGAGACAATACCGGAAGAGAATAGGGAGAGATGGCCAAAACATTCACCCAGAAACAAACACACACCACACATCGTCTAGACCAGGGGGTTAACAGCTCCAAAACCTGCAGACACTGCGGCCCTCCAGGACTGGAGTTAAACCTGCAGACACTGCAGCCCTCCAGGACTGGAGTTAAACCTGCAGACACTGCGGCCCTCTAGGACTGGAGTTAAACCTGCAGACACTGCGGCCCTCCAGGACTGGAGTTAAACCTGCAGACACTGCGGCCCTCCAGGACTGGAGTTAAACCTGCAGACACTGCGGCCCTCCAGGACTGGAGTTAAACCTGCAGACACTGCGGCCCTCCAGGACTGGAGTTAAACCTGCAGACACTGCAGCCCTCCAGGACTGGAGTTAAACCTGCAGACACTGCGGCCCTCCAGGACTGGAGTTAAACCTGCAGACACTGCAGCCCTCCAGGACTGGAGTTAAACCTGCAGACACTGCGGCCCTCCAGGACTGGAGTTAAACCTGCAGACACTGCTGCCCTCCAGGACTGGAGTTAAACCTGCAGACACTGCGGCCCTCCAGACTGGACTCTGTAACCCCCCCGGGCCCAGGCAAATTCCTGTAGGGACGGACTTGTGAGACCACAGAGAGATGGGGGTTAGAACATTGCCTTCCGTTTGTGCTCTCACAACCAGTGAGCCACTGGCTCTTAGGGAACAAACTTGCAGTTTTCAGGGAGACACACCTCCTCTGGGGAAGTGCTCAATGTCAAGTGAAATAAAATAAAAAAAAAAAAATAAATATATATAAAAAAACTGCAATCCATGATTTTCAGACAAGTGCTATAAATGACACAATCAACTAAAGCAAAGCCCCAGTTTGGCATGAGAAGGAAATGTACAGGTAAACGGATGGCTGCAGGTTCGAGTCAAAGACGTGGCACAGCTCGTGGGACCTGTTGTGAGGAAAGTAGTAAACATTCCGTTTCTACGGCTGCTGCAAAAAAAAAAAAAAAAAAAATTTGAAAGGCAGCCATTTCCATTTAAATAAAAATACTTTACATGACAACAGATGTTTCTTGTGCTCATGACACAGACCCCAGTTATAAATGAGTATAATGGAGATGGGGGGATGGGGGTGGTGGGGGACCTGAAGCCTACAGCAAATGTGTAATGGGACCCAAAACTACAGATCTGCTGATTCTAACACACACACACACAGGCAAACGAACCACATCAGCCCTCTAAACTGTTACATAAACCTTAAATATTGTGCCACTTTTTTAACCCTCAATGACATTTTCTCCTCTGCTCCTTTGAGGTACTTTTGGTTTTTTTAAATTTAGTTATGATGTATATCTACTCTTTCTCAGATTGTCATACTTTTGAGTACCTTTTCAGCCTCTCTGTATGTAGCCCTATGGGATTAGACCTAGGATGCTTCATGTTTTCATTACAGAACCCCTCACATTTGCCGATTTCACTTCCCTGTAAGGTTTTCTGAAATATCACAATGCCTCGTAAAGCTTTTCACGCACAAAATTCATACCATCATAAAGGGGTAAGAAAACATCCATTTTGTGACATATGGTATATATTGTGATGGAAAATATTTTCACTGTAATTAAAACTTCTCAAGAGGCTAGTTACTCAATTTTATTAACTTTTATAGTTTGGCAACACTTCTTCCCTGTAAACGCATATTCTTCAATCCAGAGAAACTGATGGCATCAGGGAAACTTTAGTCCTCAGGATGATGTCAGTAATTTCATGACACCAGAAATGGGTGTGGCTACCTTGAGGTACCACTTCCTGGCAGATTACCCCATTATTGTGCTCTGCTGTGTAAAGCAAGACCTTTTTACTGGACACAGTGGCACCCCCTGCTGCTGGCCAAGGGCAGAGCAGCAGAAAAGATACCAGGGTGACATATGAAAGTACAGTCCGCCCACCTTACCCGCAGGTATGTGGTTCCAGGACCCCCACGGATGTGCAAAAACCGTGGATGCTCAGGACACTTGCTTTAATTTCACCCTATACTTGTTCATAACTTGAAACTCCACTTATATGTACTGCTAAGAACTGCTAAAACCCACCTAAAATCATACTGACTACAGTATTCTAGCAAACACTGTGCTGTTGGGAATTTCAAATTTTCTCTTTCAAGAATATTCTGAATTTTTAAAAAAAAAATATTTTCAAAACGCGGTTGGTCAAAACCACAGATGCCAAACCCACGGATAAGGTGTGCCGACTGTACAAGGTCGATGATTGTATATGCTGGTTCCTCCCATTTTTTAGTTCAATGAAACCTCAATCCAAAAATGCTAGGTGACACAAAGTAAAGAGTGGGGGGGGAAAAAAACATAAAAACATCAGCATGAGAGGGCTGAAGCATTAGATGTGTCGCACACAGAGCCGGAGGACAGAAGGCCTCCCTCGTGTTCTTCAGGTCCTCTGTGATCTTTTTGGTGTGATCTGTGAGCACGCAGAGAAAAAGGTGCACCTCCTCACTTCATTAGTTTATACAATGAAGCTTTAAGGCAGTTAAAATGTTCCCCAAATCCTGACAGTGAAATGTTCTTTTCGGATTTACGGGCTGTATCTGGCCGGCACCGTTAAAATCAGTCCACAAACAAACGTCAAAAATGCTTCTGAAGCATTCCCACATCCAAACATCTGAAAGAATCACATTTAATGGAGACAGGACACAAAAGATACATTACGTTTCTATCGCTTACAGAAACGGAAATAAAAACTGACAACACAGAACAAAAAAAGCAAGCACACTTAAAAATTCATTCGCCCTCTCCTTGTACGAGCAAAGAAAAGTATAACTTATTGCTGAATTCGCGGTCCTTGATCCAACAACATAACCACTTTCTGACAGTCTGTTTGTGTGAATCTGCTGCTGAAGCAGAAGGAGCTGAGCGCTGTTGTGTGAACGCTCATTTTCACTGCTCCAGGAGCCAAACACTGCAGACAGAGGAGACTTCCTTACTCTGGGCTTACAAATCATGGAGAAAAAAAAAAAAAAACCAAAAACAAAAACTTAAGCTCACTCAGGAGAAAAAAAAAAAAAAAAAAAAAAGATTTTCCGATCAAACTCTCACAAGAACACGGAACCTCTTGCCTGCTAAATTGTAACAAACTTTAAGTCATATTGTTGGAACTGTAAGAAAGCGTGTTTAAGAACCAAGTCAACCTCACCCAAATTAGCTACAGACATCTGTGCCTGAACTAGACCTTTATCTGATGAAAGCCTGAAGTCCAGCAGTAACTTGCAGGTTGAGCCTTGATCCAGTCTAGTTGCAGTGTGGTTTCTAATGAACTTCTCCTACTTGAATTCACAGGTTTCAGTTTCTTACTCATGAATATGGCTGTTTCAAAACAGGGCGTGTGCTTGACTTGATGACTCAAGGGCTTGGTTCAGATAGCCAGCAGATAGATCGCTCACATGTGTCCTTGTTTCCCCAAATCTGATTTGCATCAGAGGACTAAACGGAAAATAGTCACAGGGGAAAAGATTTCATCCAAATCAGATTTGGGCCACGTTGGTTTTCATAAATCTGATCTGGTCCTTTTGTATAGTATTGTGTGACCGGTCTCCTGAGAATTATGGATTATACAAAAACAAATCAGATTTGAAGAGTAAGGGCAGATGTTTGAATTCAGTCTAAATTAAAGGACAGACAGCACAGCAGTTTGACTGGTCTGGGGAGGTAGTCTGACCTGTGCTGACAGAAAACGACAAACCTGAGTGAGAATTGTGTGACTTAAAGTCTCCAAACGACCTTTAAATGTGATTCAGAATTACACTGTACACACAACACAGCTCTGCAAATGGAATATTTAAAACTGACCTCGACAACTTTGACTGGTAGGGGGAAAATTGGCACTAGTGAGCTCTACAGATACCCAGAAAGTTATGCATCATGTCTGAGCAGAAAAACAACGGCACACAAGCAAGACTTTGACCACTGGTCTGGCACAAATGGGAGGTCAGTAGCCAGATAATGTGTTAATTAGAGGACAGCGATAATGACAAATTCAGAATACATTACACTGACAAACGGATTTAACCGCTACGAAGATGAAACTTTTCAAAACTAATTTTTCTGGCCACAGACGAGGTAAGAAATTGATTCAGCTTCATGACTACAAAATAAATATGATAAGCACACAGTAAATCTGGGTGAAAATATGGACGCAAACAAAGTCAGGCCTCACTCAGGAAAGTTATCTAGGTCAACTTTAAACCTGTAATATTCAGTTTTAATACGGAGTTCCAGACCTTTGGCCAACCATTTCAAGCTTTCACCAGATGTCGAGTGATAATGCACTTTCATTTACGTTTCAAAGGAGGACGGCAGGAGGAAGAATGCGTGTTCTAATTTATACAACCGGATAAGCAAGTAAAATTATTTTATATTGCAACTTCCTTAAGGGTAATGCATGGAACTAAAAAGAAAAAAAACCAACACACAAACATTGCATCTTTCCCATCACTGTAATGATTAGCCTTTCATCAGTGCAGGTCATCTTAAAATACTAATGTGTAATATTAAATGTGCTTCTCCAAAGTGACATGGCCTATCCAAGCCTGCGTTCGAGTGCAAGTATGGTTTCCCCTGTCGTGAAAAAAAAAGAAAAATATGTGAAAATTAAATTTACACATTCGTATTTTAGGATAACCTCTGCAGACTTGTGTGCGGTTTTGCCAGTTTTGGGGTTTCAAGGAAATTAAAAAATATAGGTTTTTTTAAGCATTACATTTAAATATGCGAGATGGAGGCAAAGAGGGGCAAGTCACAATTACCAAAGCTAAATTTCATAGGAATTTTAGGGAATCACAAGGGAATGAAGTATCTTGGGAATGACTGGCTAAAAAGAGCAGAGGAAAACTTGGTATGATGTCTGCTTACAGTGACAGCAGATAATAGCCTTGCAGTATCTATAGGTCTTCATGTATTGCTCAGTCTGGGTGCAGAGGTTCTTTCTCCTCCAAGTGTGTGCACAGAATAACCAATCGCATTAGAGAACACAACGAAACAAACAAACAAAAAAAAAAAAAAACACTTAAAACCTTATGCCCTACATAGTATACACAAAAATACATATCAGTTATTGTAACTTTCTTATCTGGACTTGATGCTTCCATTTTAGAATAGACAGTAAAATTATGTGCATTGTGAAATTGATTCCAAAATGGAGTCATAAAGAAAGTATATGAAAATGACAAGAATCAATATGTATTCTTATACATGTGCATTTTAAGAAAGTTACATTTTCTCTCCAATATTTGGGGGATTTTCATTTATCTATATATTGGTATATACGTTTTTGTACAGGACAGAAAAAAAAGCAAATAAAGATTAAAATTTAAAATCCCTGGATTGTGCCGCTGGCTCCTGCACCATATGGCCAGGAGAGAGGTGCCTTCAAGTAAAAATAAAGAAAATTACATTTTTTAAAAAAAGCTGTTAAAAGCCAGTAAAAACAAAGTGCTGAGAATTCAACAAAATCACTAAAGTATATACTTAAAAAAACCAAATTAAAAAAAAAGAAGTCTGCTCAAAATGAGAGATCCGTACATAAAACTCGTAACACGTAACAGGTGAATCTCCCATTACTTATTTATATAATGTATTATAATATACTGTTCATAGTGCTGACCTTTCAGAGTCCTTCCACAAATCCACCGCACAGATGAAGCAGATACCCAATCTGCAATGCAGCAGCAATAGTCAAAACCCCACTGCCCCGACTCCATTCTGTCACTCCATTATGGTAAATGGGTGCAGGATCTGCCAGTGCAGCTAGGGGGCGCTGTGCCAGGACAGGGGTGACGGGGCAGGAATATTGCACAGGAGCTGCGAGCATCAGATTCTCACGCAGCGCCGGCTCGGTCACCAGGAGGAAGTCTCGCCCCAGGGGCGGAGGCAGTCCGTAAGAGGTCCTGAAGTGGTCCAATAGCAGTCCAGAAGCAGCCCGATTGCGGTCTAGAAGCCTTCCCAGGCCAAACCAGTCCAAATGAATCCTGGTGCACAGCTTCCAGGATCACCACATGGGGGGTGGAAGATTCAGCCTCGTGGGGATGGGGTGGGGGATGGGGGGGGTCACAGCTCTGGCCGAAGAGGCGCTGGTGGGCCCGTAACTCTTCCCCACTCAGGACACGGCCCCACGGCTCCATCACAGGTGGCCAAAGGCCACTCAGTGGACACACCAACGCAGGCCTTGCTGTGGACACGCCCATTAGCCTAACGGCAGGCAACGTCACCTCTTTCCCCCCCGCCCCATGGAGCACTTCAGGGTCTTTGCTTGTTTTTTTTACTGTTTTGTTTCTTTTTTTAATAAATAAAAATTCATAAATCCATTGTCCTTACAGTGGTATTTCTATGGCCTGTGGAACCTGGAAGGGAGAAACCCAAACATACATTACAGTAATTATTATTATAGTATTACCTCACAGCCATTCAGCACATTCTCTTACCCAGAGGAAGGTGCAACACACAGAAGCACATACACCTAATTAACAGTGGAATATTGTCAGACCAGGCTAACATTCCCAGCCAAGCGAGGTTATATGCAATATTACTAAAAGCAGAAATGTAAGCTAACTAAACTAAGACAATAAAACTCCTATGTGGAAATAGTACAGTTATGGTAAGCCATAATGAGAAAATTATAACCATAAGTATCATAACTAAAGCCATGGATTGTCATAAGCTCAGTCTGTAATAATGCGAAAAAATTATAAAGTTCTGTTTTCTGCCCCTCATCTCTCTGTCTTTTTCTGTCCGTTTGTCCATCCCCGTGTCCCTGTCCATCTCTCCCGTCCACCTTTACCTGGTTAAATGGCGACTGGACTCGTGCACCTCCATCTCAGTGCTTTTGAATTCATTCAGTTCCTTCCGAATGGCAGCCTGTGACAAACAAAGGAAAAACTGCTTGGTGAACGACATCTCAGCTGCGTGTCTTATCACCCTCTGCTGGCCTGTTCATGAATTACACACAGACACAACCTGACATTTGTTTCAGCATTCAATTGTGGTCCTGGAAAGCTGCAGGATTTAGTTGTTTTTTGCTGCGACCCCGCTCCTAATGACCAAATAAAACAGCTGATTAATACCATTTAAACTTATACAACCTGATTTCTTGGGTCTGAACTGATTTTGAGATTTCAGATTAAAACCAGCATGCAAGGACCAAGACACTGTGTGCATGTGTTCTGCCTCTAACTCCCTTTTCACAAGATCACCTAACCAACTCAATGAGAGACTGCTCATTTGATTCACAGAGTGAGTGGCTCAGTACTCATTTGATTCACTGAGTGAATGACTCAGTACTCATCTGATCCACTGAATTACTGCCAAAGCTGTCATTTGATTCACTGAGTGAATGACTCGGTACTCATCTGATCCACTGAATCACTGCCACAGTACTCATTTGATTCACTGAGTGAACACTGAGTAATTCAGTACTGACCCAATTCACTGAATTACTGCCAAAGCTGTCATTTGATTCACTGAGTGAATGACTCGGTACTCATCTGATCCACTGAATCACTGCCACAGTACTCATTTGATTCACTGACTGACAGACTCAGTACTCAGTACGGACTCCCTCCTACGTTGGGGGGAGGGCGGCGGTTGTACCAGCTACTGTGCTCTGTGTACGGTACAAGCTCCTTTTTAGCCCAGTTACAGCGCCCCCAGGTCTCTACAAATGGGCCATGGAGTAACTGGCACACATTCATCCTGGGGGGGGCGGGTAATGAAGCTGCCGGCTCCATTGGCATCACTGTCAGAGAAGTAGGTGAACATCTGGCCAACAGATTTTCTTCTGTTTTCCGCTTTCATTGCAACACCTGAAAGCATTTCGACTTATTGCCCAATTTCAGGGGAAACAGTGTTCACACTATTCAAGCCAAAGAATCACTGGAGAGTTTGATGGAATACTCATACGCTTTCCTAGATGGGGAAGCTCTGGTTCCAGACTCTCTCCTGACCCGGTTACATAAGGGGGCCCGGTACGACCAATCAGCACACAGCACTGACAAACCTCAGCCAATCAGAAATGGGTACTCAGTTCTGGCATACCCCAGTCAGCCAATCAGTGTGGAACAGTTATAGGTGGGTCTTTAACTGCCTGGAGACACTGAGCATTTGAGGTCTGTTCACACAAATTGGGAAAACGGCCCGGGAGGAGATCGAAATGAGCTGACCAAGTCTAAAACAAGCAGATTTTCCTGTTTCTTTTTATTTATTTATTTTACATGAAATCATGTTTTTGAAACCTTGTGCACTGACAAGAGGCACTGCTGGTCCTGGAAGCTGTAAATGCTTTAGAGGTAAATGCTTCGCACGCTGTCATGGAAGATGATGGAGGCAGTTAAAACACTTCCAAGCTACTCTTTAATCAAATCAGGAACATCTCCTGCACTGCCTGGGCATACCCCTGACCAATCAGTACACAACTCTAACCAATCTAACCAATCAGTGCTTAACCCCACATATCCATGGCCAATCAGTCATACACACATACACTATAACCACAAGCCAGTCAGAGCATAGTGCTGGCCTACCTTTGGCCAACCAGTACACTACCCCCATTTCACTCCAAGACAGAGAATAGTCCTGACATACCCCCAGCCGATCAGTGCAACGGTCTACCTTTAGCCAATCTGTATACTACCCTACCTCACTCTCCACCCAATCAGAACATAGGTCTGACATATCCTCAGCCAATCAGTGCAAAGCCCTGGTCTACCTCACCTCAACCCCAGCCAATCAGCAAGCACCCCCAGCACGGTTACCTTGTCGGCGGCCGTCAGTCGGGTCCAGGGCTTGTCGGCTCTCCGGTCGTAGTCCTGGGCGTCGGCCACCTCTACGTAGTCACTGAATCGGATCAGAATCTTGGCCTGCCTAAGCTCTTCCACTGTGGGCCTCTGGCTCAACTGCAGGGGGGGGTGGGGTGGGGAGAGGGGCCCAAGCACAGGTCAAACACACACCAAACAGGGCAGGGTACAGGCCATTACAACGGCTGTGCTTAGTGTGATCAGAGCTCCAGAGGTTGCAGGCTCAATTCCCCTTGAGCGAGACAATTCACAGACAAACCACTGGGCAAGTCAATCTGGATGAGGGTATCTGCTACACGGAAGTGTAAGGCAAGGCAAGCGTAGGACAAGGCTGGTCCTAATGCGATTTAGGGCACTGAGTGACTGCCCCATTTCTCAGTCCTGTTACTGCACACACGCCCGCACGTGCGCACAGGTCATGTCCCGAGGTCCACCAGGAGCAGGCATTACATAACACCACAGCCCACTTAAAGCAGAGCCCAGAATCTGGGCACTCTAAGCCCTACATAATCACAGCCAATCAGTGAACAGGCCTGCCCTGCCCCCAGCCAATCAAGTGAAGAGAATACCCTCAGTCACACCCACTTGCAACATGGGGTGCCAGCCTGGCAGGGTGGGGCAATCCCTTTTCGGAGACTTTTTCCATTACAAATATGGAACAAATGGGTGAACTAGGCAACTAAACAATTATGTAATAATGTAATAATGAGCATTAATGGTCGAGTACAAAGGGTTTTTTTTTTTTTTTTTTTTTTTAAACACTGCAGCGCTGGCTCAATGTACTGTCAGTGAATAAATGATTCATGTTTCTATGACAACATTCTCAGTTTGCACAGAAACACTGTATACGGACTCACACACTCTCTCACTGTCCATTATCAGTAAGCGAGCGTGCACACACACACATACACACACACACACGCACATGAGAAACCCCAAATCACAGACTGAAGGAAACGCAAAACCCTTGCCCATGTGAGAGAATCAACGACACTCCCTTTTCCCTTCCTGGTGATAAAACAGCCCTGCTTTCCCAATGTCAGGCAGGAAGACGACTTGTGTGCAGCGTCTCTCATTTTTAAAAAGGACGAGCTTTAAAAGCATCCCGGCTTTGGTTAGCATGCTGTGATCTTGACGGCCAGGTGTGACCCAGTGCGGAGCTTGGAGAGGAGTTTGCTTTTTTTAGTTTGGGGAAGCCTGCTTTGAGAGGGGGGGTGGGGGAGCTCCGTCCCTTTTATTTCATGTGCCTGGGGGAGGCCGATTTAAAAGGCAACAGACCGGGCCTTTCGCCCTTCATGGCGCCCCGTTCCCACTCACTCACCTTCCGCGTCAGTCGTCTTTTGATCTCCCTCTTCTCCTCCAGCTCCTCTTGCTCGTTACGTGCTGCGGGAACCCAGACAGACAGGACAAAGGTCATTCCAAGGTCACCATTCAGCATGTCACATCACCATTGGCTGTCGCGCATGGCCCGTGCAGGGCCACCAAGGGTTCTGCTCTCGGATTGGTAGCCACAGTATCACTCTGAAAATCCACAGCTAACCTGCATGAACTAGGGAGAACTCAACTTCTCATCAATCTGACCTCACCACTTTCTGCCAGAGGCAGCCGACTTTGGGGTCAACAGAGCATGAATGTGAAGCACCAGGCAGTGCAAAATTATGGTCTCTGTTATGAAGCATTTGCATGCAAACAGTTGACAAAGCTAAATCACCGGCTAACTCAGTGTTCCTTCAGTGTGTGTGGAAATGTGCGCTTACCCTCGTTCCTCAAGAAGGATTGTTTTCCCTGCTGAAAATGTGATAAATCCAATCCGCTGTGGCGGCAGGGGGCATTTTCTCGGTCACATGGACTGTGGGACACGAAAGCCAGCCCGGCTAGAGCCAAGTGACTCATTAGTGTCAAAATGAAAAATGGAAAACGGCGACTTTTAACGGGGGGTGAAATTAGGCTCGGAGTCGGCGTCGGAGGCCGCTGGCGCTAACGCGCTACGCAGGAGCGAGCCCAATGGGAGGCATTCTGGCCCAGTTTCAATTCAATTATCAGGAAGAGGGACCCCAAGGTTCAAAAGGCCCCAGTGGGTGCCCAAAACACGGGGAGAGACAAACACAGGGAGGGTCTCCATGACCAAGGGCACAAGAATTAGGGCGATACATCATCCTCGTCTCAATATTGATACAATTTTCTGTCTTTTCAACATACATAGCATTAGCCGTATTCGTGCTAGCAGTAGCCTTAGCGGTTGCCATGGCAGCAGTAATATAGCTGAAGTAGTATTATAATTAGTAGCAGTAGCAAGTATTAGTGTCTGTAGTATTATTGCCATTCCCGTTTGCCATATCACAGTTACTTCTGTGCATAACATCACTGTATGCCATTCACTATGTTCATCTTCTATTTTTCTGTACTTTTGTGTGACGTGACGATTTTCACACGTTTGTGAAAGTACTTTTAAATAACACTAGATACATTTCTAGATATGGTGTCAGGCATAAAGAGTTACTGATACAAATGCTGCTGTTTTTAATTAGTAGAATTTTCTTTTTAATTACGATTGCATACACTTCGGCAATATATGTTTTATGTTATGCCAATGAAGCATTTAAATTGTACTGAACTGACAGAAAGAGAAGTATTAAAATCTTGAGCCTGGAGCCTGGAGACGGTGGGTGACTGCACGAATCATTATGGTTATTTTCCATTGTATCATTAGCTAATTACGGTTATTTTGCTGAATCATTACCTCATTACGGGCCGTTCTCCGTTTTTTACGGTTTTGCCATTTAGTCTGCCATGACTGTTAACGTGTTCCTGCTTTGGCAGGATGAGATTTCCAGGATTTTCCCCCAATAAAGCCATCTGAACTTCAGCAGAGAGAGAGAGAGGGAGGGAGAGAGAGAGAGAGGGAGGGAGAGAGAGAGAGAGAGAGAGAGAGAGAGAGAGCGAGAGAGAGAGAGAGAGAGAGAGAGCGAGAGAGAGAGCGAGGAGAGAGAGAGAGAGAGAGAGAGCGCGAGAGAGAGAGAGAGAGAGAGAGAGAGACAGGAGGTCTGCTGTCGTCAGACTCATGTATTTATCAAAATGTGCTAGCAACTTTTCATGCTAGTATAGCAAACTGGGAGACAATCGCTCTTCACTGGGGCACGTGGACTCTTGGACTGATCAGTGAAGCAATGAATCAGGTAATTGCTGTAACGGACTAAAACCTTCAGATGCTGAGACCCTCCAGGACTGGAGTCTTAACACTCCTATGTGAATGGAAAAGATGACCTGTGCTTACTAGTGTTATGGTTGCCGGGGGGGATTCGGTTGCCAGGGGTTTCGGTTGGCAGGGCGTTGCCATACTCACGTTTGAGAATGTTCCGCTGCTCCAGCTCCTCTGCGGTGGGCCGCTGGCTGAGCCTCCTGCCGAAAAACAGCAGCAGACAAGTGTCAGTGCTGAGCCTTAAGCCCTGGCATACTGTCAGCCAATAAATGCACCACTCTGAAATGACCCCAGCCAATCAGGAAACAGCTCCATATACCCCAGCCAATCATTTTATACATCCTATAGTCCTGACCAATCAGGGTACACGACCACTTTAATGGCC
The DNA here is from genome assembly GCA_022829145.1 of Albula goreensis. Lineage (NCBI taxonomy): Eukaryota > Metazoa > Chordata > Actinopteri > Albuliformes > Albulidae > Albula > Albula goreensis. The sequence continues at coordinate 3,426,840 of CM040743.1, forward strand.
AATCAAGACACAGCCTCACATGAACCTGACCAATCAGGGCACACTGCATCACAACCGCGAGAGCCAGTGAGGGCACATCACTGCACATCTCCACAGCTCTAAGCTCCCAGGCTGTGTGATAAGGGGTGAGTTTGATACAGCAAAACAGTGAGACTGCAGGGAGCCGAGCCAAAGGGAGGCGTTTGTGACGCCTGTGCAAGGCCTGCTGGGAGGTGTCCGAAAATAGGCTCTGTACCTCTTTATAGCGACAAGGATGACAAGACCAAAAACGAAATAATGTTCCAAAAGAAAGGGTATAAAGATGTGAGTGTTTCTCATTTGTGTGATCATGACTCTGTTAAAACACCAAGAGCTCACTACAATAATGAAGACCGTACATACGTACAAAGTGGTCTGACTAGAAATGCACACATCACGGAAAAGAAATGGAAAGAGAGAGACTTACACAGAATGACACTGCATCAGTCTCTGTTTGTGAGTATGTGCTCGTCAGTCTGTGTGCATCATTCTGTCGGTGCATCTATGTGCACACATGTGTGTGTGTGTATGCACATCAGTCTGTGTGTGCGGTCTCTCTGTGAGTATGTGTGTTTCTGTGTGTGTGTGTTTCTGTGTGTGTGTGTGTGTTTCTGTGTGTGTGTGTGTGTTTCTGTGTGTGTGTGTGTGTCTGTGTCTCTGTCTCTGAAAGAAAGATGAGTCATGCCTATGTTGTTGAAGACAGACAATTTTCAGCTATCAGGGGGAAAAAAAAAGCAAAAGTAAAATGTGCAATTTGTTTCCATTAAGTGTCAAGAATAAATGTCTGTGCGGGCTTATTTTCATGACAAAAACCATTGTGTTTTTTGTGCCTGTAAATCACAACCTTTACTTTTTCTGATGACTAAATCTGTGGAAAAACTGTGGTAAACACATCGCCTGCATCTCTACGTGCAAATATTAGGCGATTATTTGGTGAGCCAGCACTAGACAGCGTTTGACAGTCCGTTCCAGATTCTCCTCAGGGAGCATTCTTCCCGTTACACAATACAGGGGAGTAAAAACGGAACGCGTTCTTCCTCAGAATCCTGCATGCACTGCCTAGCTGTAGCGTCTGCATACAGATCGTCTTTGCACAAAAAAAGTGCCCTTGAACATTTTAAAATTTGAAAGTATTTCTTCACAACTTGTGATTTATGAATGTGAGCAGCCAATTTTCAGCATTACTTTCTGAGAAGCACAAGTACAAAAAACAACAGTTTTGCTGTGAAAATAACCGCATATTATTATTATTTTTTTAGATGCTCCCCGTGATTTTGTTGCTTTGGTTTGACAGCTCCTGCACATTTCAGATTTTAAAGGTGTACTCTAGCTGAATTTGAGGGTTGTAACACAGAGGGGGGCCAGAGGGGGGCGTACCGTGTGAGCTGGGTCCCGATCTGCTGTCGGGATTCGAGCCGCTCCTGGTCAGTCTGCATGGGAATGATGTTCTTCTCCTCCAGTTCGCGCTGCGTCGGCCGGTTACTCAGCTTAATGGCCAGAGAGTCTTTCCGCAGCACCTTCAGAGCTAATGTACCTGCAGCATGGGAGAACAGCAGCATGGGAGAACAGCACATGGGAGAACAGCAGCATGGGAGAACAGCAGTATGAGAGGGTCTGTGCCTCTGTCTGTGAGCCTGTGTGTCTGTCTGTGTGTAATGTGTGTCAATGTGTCTGTCTGTCTGCGTTTAATGTGTGTCCATGTCTGTGTGTCTGTCTGTGTGTCAATGTGTGTGTCTGTCTGTCTGTGAGCCTGTGTGTCTGTCTGTGTGTAATGTGTGTGTCTGTCTGTGAGCCTGTGTGTCTGTCTGTGTTTAATGTGTGTGTCTGTCTGTGAGCCTGTGTGTCTGTCTGTGTTTAATGTGTGTGTCTGTCTGGCAATATTTGTTCTTTTGTCTCTCTGAGTGTCTGTATAAGAAACTATGTGTCTCTCTGTCTGTATATCTGTGTGTGTGTGTGTGTGTGTGTGTGTGTGTGTGTGTGTGTGTGTGTGTGTGTGTGTCTCTGTTCATTTTTTTATTAATATCTCTGTGTTTGGCTTCCTGAGTGTGACTGTCAAACTCCATGTCTGTCTGTCTGTCTGTGTTTAATGCGTGTGTCCATGTCTGTTAGTGACTGTCATCGTTATGCACGCAGCCCCTTACTTGTAAATAGCGAGTCATCATCGTCTTCGTCCTCGTCTTCCTCCTCCTCCTCATCCTCGTCTCTGTACATGCTGGGCAGGTCCTCGTAGTCAGACTCGTTGGGCATGTTCTCCTTGTCGTCGTCGCAGTCGATGACCACCGTGGGCACCTGCCGGCCGTCCAGCAGCCCGGACTGTCCCGCATGCAGCGCCGAACTGCGGGGGGTAGAACAGGCTTCAGTTTCCCCCAGCAACCAGCCAGTCTCACAACAAACCAACTCAGTACAATTGCTGCAGGGGTGTGCTAACTCTGTGCTGGGTTGTTTGTCTGCTTCTGCTTCTCCTAATTACCACAGCTCAGCTGACTAATTAGGTGCAAACTCAAACCCAAATTCAAAAGTAGATTAGGCCACAGTACAAAAAAAAAGAAAAAAAAAAAAAAAAAAACAAAAAAAACAAGACAAAAGTTTCATACTTTGGGGGTTTAACTAACCAAAAATTAACTCTGTAAATGAAGAAAAAAAAAAAAATGCACAACATTCTTAGTTTATTGGACAGGTTAATCAGGTTGCCGGTTCGATTCCTATGTCGTCACATTTCAAAAATCAGTCTCTCTGCAAATGTACTTCCCTCATCTAGGGTAGTATTGCACTTTAACGTACTTGTGTTCAGATTGTTAGTCATTGTGGAAAAGGGCATCGGCAAAATACCAGCAAAGTAATGCACCCTCACCACCAAGACGGTCAGAACCATAAATATGGAGGCACTCTTGGCCCATAGGCTGGGAAGCAGTCCTTTTTTGATCTGCGATCACCATGCCAGGAGCGCAACAGCTCAGGCCACAGTCAAACGCATTGCTTATGTGTAAATGCCTGCTTTGAACTGCCAGCTTCTCTATACATACACCTATGCAGACTTAATGTGAATGCTTATAAACGATCGGCTACTTCCCAAAATTGGCCAGTCTATAGCTCTGACCTGCATTCTTTTTACAGTTGGCCTGCCACACAAGACTGCTGGAGAAGAAACTAGACCAACCAGATACCAGATGGCCAGCTTCTGTGCTCCTTCTGTCCTCTCTGCCTCTTAAAGACTGGAGGCTCTGGTTAGTAACAGGAGTTTCTAGTGCTATATCACAGAACAGATCTACCATTTCAACAGAACAGCATGTGGCCACACCCCTTCATTAATATTCATATGATGCATCAAATTGGAATCTCACAGCATGAATGACATCAAGAAAAAAAAAAAACAATTCTACAGGGGCTCTTTACTTTCTTTCATCAGGGAGGGTTTTTTTGTTTGTTTCTGTCGTATGGACCAAATGCATGCTGCACCAAATGATTCATTAAAAGTTGTATATAAAACCAAAAAGGTTTCCCTGTAACTGAGTAAAGAACCTTTCAAAAGAGTGTGGGGAGGAAGGGAGTATGCCGTTCTCTGCAGCAGCAGCACCGAGCATGAGGACACAGACGATATGCAGGGAAAATATTAAGACACCGAGACGGGGTGAATTCAGGAGAGCTTCAAACGAGGAAATGAAAGCAAGAGGGAAAACAGAACAAAAGGCCGGGAGAGGACAGAGAGAGACGGAGACTGGCAAAGTGTAAAAACAAGCAGGAGGAGGAAAAGCAAAAGAAAGCTGATAAATGGACCCTTCCAGCGGCATACCATGGGATGGAGAACCACACCTTCAGCGACTTGCTTCCTGATTCTACTCAAAGAACTTTTTAAAACTCAACGGCTAAAACGCCGAAACTTTCACGGACGTAACATTCAGGACTTTGATTACCGTGCAGCGGCATTTTTAAAACGACAGGATATGATGTAAGCTGGGCCCCTGAAAACATAAGGATGAGTCAGTGTGAGTCTAGACCTGAGGGTAGATGATGGATCCACCGAGAGCTTCAGAAAAGGAAAATGAAAGAAAGAGTCGGGAAATAAAAAGACCGAAAGACCGTAAGAGGGCAGCGGGAGAGAGATTGAGAAGGTATAAAAATAGCAGAGAAGGGAAAGCAAAGCAGACAGAGGAAGAGTTTGGATCAAAGACTTGCCACAACACGAGCGTGTAGAGCAAAGATACAAAGTTAAGGATGTTCTGGGATGGCTGGTGACCAGTGGCATACTGTCGAACCCACCAAAACCAGGCCTTCAGTGACTTATCTTTATCTTTGCACCTAAACTGGTCTCTATTTTCATTCACTTTGATTGACTGACGAATGCTTAGATTACCTGAACAGTCACCTGGGAAGCAATCAAAGCTCTGACTGAAAGGGACAATGAGTATGATTTTTACATTCACATATCGCCAATTAGCCATGACGAATCAATAGTGATTAGAATGAGATCCTGTGAGGAAAAAATCCTCAGAATTGGCATTAAAAAAAAACCCCTTGTCTCAAGTCGCAACTGCTCTTTATGTTTGGTCCCCAAGGTAGCAAGGGAAAATATCCTGGCTAAGAGGAAAAAGGAAGAGAGAGAGATGGAGAGGAAGAGGGAGAGAGAGAGAGAGGTCTGGTAATAATATTAATTATTATTATTATTTCAATTGAATGTTGGAAAAGACCAGGAAAAAAAAGAAAAAAGGTCACACGCATATTAGATCTGCCCCCACCCAATGGAATGTACCGCTGTCAGATCTGCGGTGGATCAGAGAGGCGGTTTGGGTCAGACCTGCGGTGGATCAGAGAGGCGGTTTGGAGCGAGAGCAGGCCTTGGCCCCTCAGGGGGCCCGGATTCTACAGCGCTGAGCCGCTAACACTGTGACCTTCTCTCTCACAAGGTCTCCGCCCCGCCCCGCCCCGCTGCGGCTCTCACAAGCCCGCTGTTGCAGAGGGAGACTGGATCAAGCAGGGCAATTAACCGCCCGGGCGAAACGACCCCGACATTTGCTGTGAAGGAGAGCACAGACAGAGGGGCGGGGTTTTGCGGTTTCTTTGGTGACACGCCATCTTTTAAGGGTGCCGTGCTTCCTGTTGGCCAGGGCTGTGACAGCGGGGACGGTTTGGGACACTCTTTTGCTCTTCCTTCAAGCCCAGCTAAATTGAACACGGCTTATTTTGTGCGGTTTGAGTGGAGAGCACAGTCATACAGGCCCAGCTGCTGCGAATGCGGTCATGACAGAAGATCCAGAATCTCTCCTCATGTCACTACTATCACGACAAAGGACATGTCACAATCCTCTACTAACATGGCCACCATTGTAACAAAGGGTGCAGCACCTCTGGCCTATAAGGCTATCATGACAGAGAACTTTAAACTTTTGCAAGATTAGCAAATATCATGACTGGAAAAAGAGCCAACGTCTGTGACTACTACTGTGACAAAACAAGGACTACCACATGTTAGTGTGGCCACTATCATGACAGAGGACAGTAGTCAGTATCAGTATCATGACAAAGGATGAACACCTCTGCCTGTGTGGTACTATCCCATCATAAGAGAGGACAAGGATCCCCTGCTGTTGTAATCACTGTCATGACAGAGGACACAGAATCCAGGAGGACCGGAACTCCAGTTAGGAGAGGGTAGTGACACAGAATCCAGGAGGACCGGCCCCCAGGAGAGGGTAGTGATTGTAAGTGACCGCGGCTCGATTACACTTGAGCCGAACAGTGAGGGTGATCGATGGAAGTGCCAGGCTCTGAGGAATTCTCCACAGTTGGTGGCGCACAGCCCCTCCAGCTGTTCGTCTTTATGGGGGGGTGGGGTGCAGGTGCATTATGGGTATTCAGCTCTATCAGAGCTCTCACTCACAATCCTGGAGAGCTGCAGTAGCTCTCAACCCCCGCATCCCCCAATGGGTCTCAGCACTTAAGAGCTTAATGTAAGTCACTGGTTAGCCTGATTCCACATTCTTCGTTTCCGAGGGTGAAATGAAGAGCCGGCGGAAAACCATCAGACGGTGCAGCCGTCCAGGACTGGAGTCTGAAACTCCTGCTGTAGAATGTCATGCAACACACCGGGGAAAACCTCAAGGAGAGGACTCCAGCGCACCACTGCAGAGAAGGAAACGGGAGCTTCAAGTTTACTCCATAAGGAACATCTGCCTTCCTGTTCCGCAGGCTTTAAAAAAAAAAAAAAAAAAAACACAAAGTACATCCCCTTCCATCAACACGCAAGCTCTCATCACTTCCTGTGTACCATTAAAATAATTCAGTTTGCCTCGTATGGCATCAACACAACATGGGGGGATTAATTCACCAATCGCACTGAAAGGATTAGCAGAAAATTATTGTGCAATACAAGATTAGAGTTTATTTGCTAATGAAATGTGATTGGGCAAATGCGCCTTATTTCTAAAAACAGAAATTTATTGCATAATTCTCTGCTCAACATGCTTATTTTTACATCTGTTTTAGAAAAAAAAATGTTTGTGAACGGTATGACAGGAAATACTGTGTGAATGTCTTTTCAATAAAAGCATAAGCAAACCCATGAGTACACACAGGGGTGCAAAAAGTACGACACTACCGATAACCAAGAGTGCATCTGGTCACCCCTTTATGTGAGGGGAAAAAAAAAAAAAAACTGAATTTCATCACATTTACAAAGCTGCTTTTTAAAATTCCCCCCACCTCCCCCCCATTTCAGTCCACATCACATGCAATTCTGATAATCCAGGACCCACACTGCACCCAAACAATATGGAAATCTATCAACATGCTTGACATGATTACAACATAATGGCTATGGACATCAGTCAGAGCAACCCCTTGGCATTTTCTGCCAGTAGTCCTCAGAATAGTCACCTCTGATTCTAAACTTCTCAAACTCAGTGCCATGGAGTGCCATGTACTGTATATTCTGGTTTTTAACTCCAACCAAGATCATGAGTTCCAGGATCTGCTAAAGTAGTTGTGTTTGTACACACACAATGTCTATAAAATTAAATATGTTTTTTTTTTTTTTTGTATTTCCTAAACAACAGCCACAGCCCGTGTCTTTTGCACTGATTAAAGAGCTGCAAGCAGACGGCCGGATGAGTAGCCATTTAAAGCAGCTGTAATTGGTTGGAATGAAATGTTGCTTACACATGCGTGCACACAAAACGCTTTTCCTCAAACTGCTGCATCTGAATAACTCATTTAAAAACCTTAAAGCCTCAACTCAAGACACACTTTTGTCCTCTGATGTAATTTTATTTTTCCTTTGACAGTGTTTTACTTGGCAGCATGGCAACAGTTTAATGGATTTGTCTAATTAATGAATGCAGGACAAGAACTTGCTTTACAGCTCTGCTTTGGTTAACAGCCTGACTTCTTGTTCCACTTCGTGACACATTTTCCATTTTCCCCACATTGACAAAACTCGCCACTGCTTAGCAGTGTTATAGAAACACATTTTTACCGGTCCACGAAAACAAAGCGAGCAATGTTTTTCAGTCTATTTTTATGGGTTTAAAATGCCCTGCCATATATTCTTGGCAACACAAACACTTCAAAGCAGTCAAGCTGCCAAGTATCAAAACAGTGAGAAAACCTGAAACATTAAAGCAAGAGCCAGCACATCTCCTGAAACGATCTTCCTCACAGCGCAGAGAGAATTTTCACCACCATTTCTCTTCAGCGTCAACGCAGACAAGAAGCAAAACAACTTCGGTGAGCAAGACGAGGCCAGACCCTTCCATTAGAGTGCAATAGTGTGCTCCTCCGAGAAAAAGGCTGTCAGCCAAAAGCGACACTGACACAGACGTTTTGGCAATTATGCTCCTTTTCATGCTTAAACTGGAAAGAGCAGAGAAAACCAGTGGTACCATTTTAACGTCTGCTGGCTCACTCCAGAAAAATCCTCTGAGGTATTTACCGGACTACAGTTCAGAATTCTCAAAAATGAAACTCTGTGGGATACCTCTGAGAACATGACTTCGCTCCAATCAAAAGCTAAATCTTCTAACACCACCACGAATGGCTGGAGCTAAGAGAATGACTGGCTACTGCAGATTTCTGGAACTTTTAAACTCGAGGCCATAAGACTGGAGTGTGAAGACCAAATTTTTTTTTTCCCCCCTCTTCTCTCCCCCTCACCATCCAAACAAATTTTGTCATTTACATAATTTACTTCTTTTTATCTCACTCTGCCGACAACAGCTGTGCCACGCCTTGTACTTCGAGCTACAAAAACTGCACCGCATGGGTTCTGGCTGGTCTCCCAAATCAAAACAAACAAAGAAAAGGAAGGGATCTGACCCCATGAAAGACACCAGATCCAACATGGCAGAGCCTCTGAAGGCGATTAACAAAGACAACAACCAGGAGCGCGCCCTACAGAGGCGGGAACGGTGGAGCCAGTGCGTATGACTGGAGGAAAGTACTTTGAAAGGGCTTAATGATGCAGGTGTTTGATGTGTAACAGTGTTGGGGTAACCCCACCGGCATGTTAAAGCGCAGTCACTGGCCACAGTAAGCCTGTGCGAGCGCAACGCTCTGCAAACAGGTGTTCAATCATTTCAACATCATTTCCACTCAATCCTTTTTTATAGCATTTCAACTACAAACGCATTTTCCCTAATTCTGTCCTGTGTGCGGCCTCTAACAGACCACATGCCGTCCAGAGGACAGACAAACAGGGAGTTCTTTTCTTGACAGCCTCTTTGCGCGCCAGGGCCTAAATTAGTGAGGTTGGGGGGGTGGGGTGTTTCTGTACGCTCCGGTTCTCTGCGTTCTTCATTTGTGGAAGCATGTGTGAGAAAGGGTCACGTGACCACACAGAGAGGGCATCATGGGGGGTGACTTTTGGGGATAGACTCCGAAGCGCCCTGCTGGGAAGGTGCGCCTTTCCCAACCAGCCCGCAGAATCAGTTGTTCGCTGGTTATACACAGCAGGGAAAGACACAGCATGACACCCTGGAAACGACACCCTTAGTGTGTCATTTCATGTGAAGTGAAGCCTTTGAACAAAATGTGCTAAACAAGGTCTGATAAACAGATGCAAGTGCATTGTTCTGGATTGGAATATAGTGTTTGAAAATGGCTGTATGACTGAGCAGGGACTCAAATGAATGACTAACATGGCACCCCAAACAGAGCACAGACTCACACAAACTACAAACATGGAGCACTGACAGAGGAGGGAACCAAACAAACTACAAACATGGAGAATGGACTCAAACAACAGCACAGGCAGAGTAAAGAGCCGAACCCGGCACAGACGGACGGACGGACTGACCTCTCCAGCCGCTGCATGGTGAGCGCCAGCGTCTTGTTGAGCTCCTCGATGATACGGCTGGGGGGATGCACGGACATGGTCAGCGACCCGTACTGCAGTTGGTGGGGGTGGGGCAGCGTGTGCGAGAGTGGGTGGGAGGAGAGCAGAGACCCGTGGAGCGCCCCCAGCGACTGGGGGACCGGGCACTTCTGGGAGAACCCGGCGAGGGAGGGCTCCGCCCCCCCCGGAGGCACACAGAGCATCACCTTCTTTGGAGGTAGAGGGGGGGACAGCTTCCCCACCATGAAGGGCAGTTTGATTGGCTGGCCTGAGTCTGTGGGGGGTAGAACAGAGAGAAGAGGAGTGTCATCAGCATCAGTGTACATTTGGTCACATACAGCTGAATGGGGGCATAAAATCCAGCAGAATGAAGGTCGATGACAATAAGGGAAGCTTTAAGGTGGTGACACTGTAGTGCTAAAAGGTTCATCAAGAGGTTTTTGGGTGACACACTTTACTGTAAAAACGAGGTGGAATTCCTTAAATGTAAAATGTTTGCATTCATCCATTTTGACTGATTATGACCATCAAAAAAAGCCTCTAGTAAAGTGCGGCTGCGTGACTGCCCCCTGGGGGGAGACGCTGGGAGTGCGGGCAGAGGCGTTTGGGAGGGGACGGGCAGGGCAGGGCAGGGCGCAGCGGTGGCGGTGATAGGGGTCTCTGACGGATATTGGCAGTGACAGACAGAGCGTGTCCCATGGACCCTGCCAGGGCCAGCCTTACTGAGAATAATCACCCTGGAGCCACCCGCACCCAATCGCAAGGTAATCCATCACCACTCAGAGCTGCTGCTCACAGAACCATGGCACCTGACCAACCTCGCAGACACACGCAGACCACCACGCAGACACACGCAGACACGGCACCTGACCAACCTCGCAGACACACGCAGACACGGCACCTGACCAACCTCGCAGACACACGCAGACACGGCACCTGACCAACCTCGCAGACACACGCAGACACGGCACCTGACCAACCTCGCAGACACACGCAGACACGGCACCTGACCAACCTCGCAGACACACGCAGACACGGCACCTGACCAACCTCGCAGACACACGCAGACACACGCAGACACACGCAGACACACGCAGACACGGCACCTGACCAACCATGCAGACACACACAGACACGGCACCTGACCAACCTCGCAGACAGACACACGCAGACACGGCACCTGACCAACCTCGCAGACACACGCAGACACGGCACCTGACCAACCTCGCAGACACACGCAGACACACCTGACCAACCTCGCAGACACACGCAGACACGGCACCTGACCAACCATGCAGACACGCAGACACGGCACCTGACCAACCTCGCAGACACGGCACCTGACCAACCTCGCAGACACACGCAGACACGGCAACTGACCAACCACGCAGACACACGCAGACACGGCAACTGACCAACCACGCAGACACACGCAACTGACCAACCACACAGACACACGCAGACACATGCAGACATGGGCATTTGATCAACCACACTTGTCCAACCAAACACACACAGAATAAAACATGAACACGCGCACACGCGCACCTTACCAAACAGACTACATCACCACACTACCTCATGATGCACCCAAAAATAAAGTATCCCAATCAAAGCAGCTGAACCCAGGCAAGGTGGGTTAACTGACCAATCAAAGCAGCTGAAACCAGGCAAGGTGGGTTAACTGACCAATCAAAGCAGCTGATAACTCTGTGGGGAATCGAAGGTCTTCACTTGATGATGCAGTGCATTCATTTATAAGTCAGTCAAATAGCAAGAGCTTATTTAGATGTTTAGATATTTATGCAGTTTAAAACTGGTTGAACATGATCTGTGCACACAAGAGAAAACCTGAACTTTCATTTCATGCTCATACTACACAGGAATATTTAATAATGTCTGTGACACTCCACTAAAAATGATTCAGCGAGCCCTGAACAGCATTTAACAGCCTCGACGGTGAAGTATAAAAACATGATCAAAAATCATGGAAATGCAGAGAAAGCACTGAATCACTCCTCAAATCTGCTTGTTAATGGCAGCGTACTGTACGCAGCCTCTGTGCCACTGAGCTCTTTGACTTCTACTGGGACAACTAAAAGACAAACAGACACATAAGTCGGGCAAAGCTGCAGAATAGAGATCTGTTAATCTTCTCGGCCAGGCAAAAGTAATCTTGTTTAAAGCCCAAACCCCCTGATAAACGTGCCGGCCTGTCCTCCATTCCAAGGGCAAAAGGCACCGTGTCACATGACCTGCCTTACAGCGAGGACAGGATAAAGAGCAGGGGTTCGAATGCGAGACAGACAGGGATGGAGTACATTCGCTTCTTAATGCTTTACCAGCACAAGTATTTATCTCAGCAAAGCACATCTGAATTAGAGAGGGCCAGAGACAGAAACACAGAGACAGGAAAAGCAACAAAGATGGAGACAAACAGAGAGGTATGGAGACAGGGAGAAACACGGACCAAGAGAGAGACAAACGGATAGAAAGCTTTGACAAATCTGCCATACCAGTAAGAAATATGGAATTGAACTGAACCCATAGAGAGACAGAGGAAGAGCGTGCAATACCACTGAGCACCATTTACTACATTTAACATTTTATCGTATTGCTACATGCTTTGGCAACATGTGTATTTTGTGCCAGTAGAGCATTTTTGAATGTGATTTTGAGAGAGATGCGGTATGAGAGCAGGAGAGAGCGACAGAAGGACTCACCAGAGATGTGGTTGGGGACCCTGTTGAAAGGTTTTGGGGGCAGCGCTGGGGGCTGCTTGTGGAACAGCGGGGGCTTCAGGGGGGTGTCCTGGCTCTCCCCCAGGAAGGCCACTGACTTTTTGGGAGGCAGGGCCAGGGCAGGCTTCTTGGGGGGCTCTGGAGCACCGACTCCCCCTTCCAGAGATGACCGGTAGTCCATGGAGGCTGCAGGAAACGGGAGGGGCGCAGATGCATCACACACTGTCCTACGGAAGGTGCGGACACACGCTCAGATAGAGGCCCTGTCCTAACCTGGGCTCCCGGCTGTGTGATCTCACAGACACAGACACACACACACACACACACACACACACACACACACACACACACGAGGCCCTGTCCTAACCTGGCCTGCCAGCCGTGTGATCAGCACAGAGGGTATCTCATCAGGGTGGGAGAGTGGGATTTAAAGGAGACCCACATCAAAAACGGAGAGAGAGTCTCAAACGCAGGCCCACGGCATCAAACCATGCTGCTCCTGCATCCCCTTTTAATCACAGTGGGGGAAAAAAGCTGCTTTCATCCATTAGTGTACCCCCTCCCCACCCCCACCCCCCACCATCCCTATCCCTGTATTACATCATTACTGCCTGTGCCTCACAATATGGCTCCTCTGGACCAGCTGTGGAACTCCACAGCACGTCAAAAACCTGACAAAAAACCACCAGGGGAAAGTAATACCATAATTAAAAAACTTCTGCAAGCAGGCACCACCCTCGGTGAGCTGTGGCCCCCTGTTTGAAACACGCACGCTGGCTAATTCAAGCTAACAGTCTGGCCATGGAGCGACACACTCAATCTATTCTGTCTTTATGACCATTATTTTTTTAAAACTCCAGACAGGAAGGGAGGTGGCATTCTGTGGCTTTAGCTTCAGAGATCAGCTGGGGTGAACGTGGTTTCAATGAGAAACCAAGTAGCTGTGGTCACAGGTATTGCTGCTCAAGTCAAATTTCCAAAAGGCAAAACTGATCTGGGACCTGCATTCATATAAGATAATATTTTCTGTATTCCTGTATCACAGAAGTGTCAAACTCGGTGTGTATCGGTTGTATGTGGGTTTCTGGCGTGTTTCAGCACTTCGCTCATTGATGTAAACCAATGACTGGCTGCACAGTCCACACACCTGGTTTCCAAGACCTAAAATGGCCGCCGACTGAAAGGAAACAACAGAAACATGCGAACGCTGCGGCCCTCCAGGGCTGGAGTTTGACACCCCAGCTATATCAGAACAGGTTTGGATGGTAATGCTCTGATACTTCAGGAGAAATCGCTGATGGATAAACATGACTCAAATGAAACGGCGCTCACCTGTCTTGTCCATGTGGTCGGATCCAGGTAGCACCCGAAAGGCGTGATCCGTGGGGTCGCAGTCCAGTGTGCCAGGCACGGACCCCAGAGCCTGCCCGTTCTCCATCTTCCCCTCATCCTTCTGCATCGGGATTGTCCCATCTGATTGGACACAATGAGAGATGATGTCACAAATATCAGCTTAAGGAAGCACACCAAGGTTGTGCCCCAATCACTGGAACAGGCATTGCCAGTGTATGATTTGATTGGACAGAGAAGGACATGATGTCACAAAACATCAGCGCAGTCATCACCAGCATACAGTCTGACTGGACAGAGGAGATGATGTCATAAAATTCTGGTTCCACCACAGTGCCATTTAATGGTCAGCAAAATGTTGGCATTAGACTGTACAGATCTATGCTCCTGAGAGTGAAGCAGGTATGTCAGGAATCTGTTTGGATATTCATGACATGAAATCTGTGGTGTCCCTCACCCCACATCCCCTAATCCTTACTTCACACATAACACACACGGGCACACGGGCAGACACACACACACGGTCAGACAGACAGACAGACAGACAGACAGACACACACACACACACACACACACACGCCTTTTCCCCTGCTTCCCCTGCTATTTACTTTCCAGCCTCAAACTTTTTTTTTTTTTTTTTTTTTTCAACTTCTTTGTTGCAAGTGGTGATTCAGTGTTAAACATCTTTGTTCACGTTGGCGTTGCATGTCAAAAAAAAAAAAAAAAAAATTCTTCCCAGCGACGGCGAAACGTTCTGCAAACTCCGCTTCTGCAGCAACTCCGAGGGGGGGGAAAAAAAAAGTAGGTCAATCCGCAAGCCTGCCCGGACTGACTCACTGCTGCTGCGAACGCGCTCGAGACAAAATCAATAACGTTCAGCAGGCAGCCAGGGAGCAGCGGATGCTCTCAGGATGCACAATATCTAAATAAATACATGAAAAAGTAATCAATCAGGCCCTTCGGTCAGACTGACCGACGCCAATTACACACAGAGGAGAGCCACGGTTTACACAGGTCATTCAGACCGACCCAAAAACAGCACAAAAAACTACACTGGGGAGAATTCAGCGGACACTTTTATCCTGAGCTTAAGAAACCCTGCTCGTGGGTGCAACGTCCATTCCCCCACCTGGGAATCAAACCTGCAACCCTTGTGTAACAAGCCCAGTCCCCTAACTATTTTAATATGCTGCTGTGCAAATCAGTTAAAAGTTTCATTTCCAGTGTTCCACTACTTTACCGTTGAGTATTTTTAGCTAATGTTTGATGATATCTCTTGATGTTGGATTTTGTTTTATTTTTTAGGGTTGCACTTCTGGGTACTGTATGCTGGCCCTCCCACTCTCTCTCATACATACAGAAAAACAGTGAGAGAGACAGAGAGAGAGAGAACTAGGAGCAAGAGAGACAAACAGAAGCAGTTCCATCATAAAATGCAAATTACAAACATAAAAAACACAAAGGAAGTCGTGTTCCTATAGGGTATTTTTACTACTTATGCTTTTATTTTTAGCACTGACAGAAAGATCTCATCTGAACCCTTCTCTTCTGCGACGCGCCGAGGCCTGCTCAATATATCAGGAGACATGACCCGCTGATTCCAGGTCAGTGGTTATAGACCAGGACTAATTTGGCTGTTCCAATTAAAGTAGCAGATTACAGAAGACTGCAACGGGAAGCAGGAAGCGTCGGATCAACTGTCAGCACAGTTATAATGAAGCCCAGGATTCCGCGGGTTCTAATCCTGCCTCCGTCTATGACATCATCGGCCAGCCGAGAGCCCAGAGACTCATCGGCATACTGCATCCTGTGTAGGAGGACGGAGGCATGCGCTCCGGAACACTACCTGAAACAATCGGCTAAACAACAATTAAAAAGATGGAATGCTGTGGGGTTCCGTAATCATTCATTCTGAGATCAAAATTACTTTCTCAGGATGGCGGGAAAAACCGGAGACAGGGCTGGCGTTGCTCTCGTTTGGTCTCTGCGAAGCACACCGGAGAAGGTTTAGTTGTAACTTGGCACGGTTTTTTTTGGTTAAATATCATTCTCCCATCACTGCCAATTAAGTGGGAGACACACACACACACACACACACACACACACACACACACACACACACTAAAGCAGGGACGGGCAAACTATCTGGGGCATGGTGGACAGAACGCAGGATTTCGGTATCTTCCTTTAAGCCCTGACTCAGCTATCCAGCCCTAACAATAACCCAGCTTCCAAACCGTAACCCCACCTCCACCGCTTAACCCTAATTCTGACTCCACTTCCAAACCTTAACCCTGCCTCGGCTACCTAACGCTTACCCTGACTCAGCTAGCTTAGCCAATGCCAAGCCACTCACAGATTCCCCTCGGTGTTTCAAAACATTTCACCGGCTCTCAACATTTCATGCAAAAATAAGAAAATGGGTAACCTGCCATGAAGGAGCAGAAATGTACCTGAAACTGAAACCCAAGATCACTAAAATCCAAGATCAAAGGCAAAGAGCAGATCAGTTGGAATGAAATCCAGAAGCTGATCCCGCCCTCTTCACCAAACCCCTCGGCTGAAGCCACACCCCCCTTCCCCCTTACCTTTTTCGAAGATCTCCTTGAGCACACCTCTCTTTATCAGCTCCTCTCTGCTCTGCCTCACCGACATCTTCCGCTCCAGAGCTACGAGGAAAAACACAGCAACAGAGGGGGGTCAGAACCTAAACCCGAACCCAAACCCAAACCCAAACCCCTCATCAGGACCCCCAAAGCATGGACAGTGAGGTCAGACCCATTCTGGGAGTTCATGGACCCCTGGAGGGGCGGAGCCACCGAGCTGTCAATCAGTCTTTTTTCCTCCACACAGCCAATCAAGACCATTTGTACAAATCAGTGAGTACTATATTGGTAGCGCCACGCATTTTTGGTTCAGTGAAACTTCACTACCCCACTGCTAAGCGAGGGAGTAAAGATTGTATCAGGTGGATGCACTATTCTGCCATGTTCACTGGATTTTTCTGGATAAGAGTGCCTGTTAAATGACTAATACAGGTGTAATGTGGTTCTACTCCATGAGGCTTACTTAGGTTGAGACCTCTGGTGAAGACCAAATTCTTTCCCCGTCCCCATAACACACACACACGCACGCACGCACGCACGCACGCACGCACGCACGCACGCACACGTCTAAAACATACAAGCCAAAAGTTTTTCCCCTCACTGTTTACTTTTCTTTCCCTCTCTCTCACACGCACGCATGCACGCACGCACGCACACGTCTAAAACATACAAGCCAAAAGTTTTTCCCCTCACTGTTTACTTTTTTTTCCCTCCGTCTCTCACACACACACACACACACACACACACATCAAATTGAATGCCAAACACCCCCCACCCTCCACACCGCCCCCTTCCCCCAGGAGACCCTATGCCCGTCTTTCCAGCCATCTGTGTGTCACCACTACGTCGAGCCTCGATTCTCTCGCCCGTTTGAACTCTTGAGCGGCTTTTACTTTCACCGCGTTCAATTTGTTTACTTGCACCCTGATGAATAAACATTGTTTATGGTTTTTTTTTTTGTACTGCTCAAAACAACCCTGCCAGTCTAGACACTTCCTAGTACACATGCTGTCCAGGGTTTGTGTTGATGTGACATGCTTCTACAGAGATATGAATGCAAATTACACATACAAAAAAAATAACAAAATATGCAACCAGTGCATATCCAAAATTCTCTGCAATTTCAGGGAGAGAGAAATGTACTAGCCAGGTATGGCTGTTTGAATCTTCAATTCCAAAATGGCAGGTGAATGGAGTTGTGTCCTATTGTGCTGAGAGGATGAAAAACACAGAAGTCACAGAATCAAAGAATTCAATGGGACATCAACCAGTCGCACCTGTGTCATGCTACAATAAGTTTAAGGATAAAATCATGGTAGAAATTAAACATGTTTTCAAAAAACTTTACCTGATCAAGATAAGCAATACATAGATCCCCAGATCTGAGAATCATTGGCCAATGAACCAATCAAAACGACTTTACTCACCACAGCAAAAATGTGATTGGTTCAACTCAATCAAGTGCTGGTCACATGACTGCCTCACCTATTTGAGGCATTATGAAAAATTTTTGAGTGGTGAAAATATCCCTCCAACTCTAGCACATGGTCACCTTGCATTCATTAACACCATAACACACTCAGACACACACTCAGACACACACACACACATACAGACACACACACGCCCTCCAGGAATGGGGCGTAACACCAGCACTCTGGAGCAGGGCAGGCCATGTGGAAGAACGCAGGGCCCTGTTCCCCTGGGGGTCTCTCCGATGCCAGGCACAGGGGCTTAGCGGGAGGGATCCTGGCGCTGGGTGCCCGCTGCCCGGTGCCCGGTGCCCAGTGCCCGAGCCAGCTGGCGGGCAGGAGCTGAGTGCGTCCATATTTCTGCAGCTCAAAGCGGCTGAGGGCGGAGTACATTCTCTGAGCGAGCTGCCAGGCCACCACCGTGACACCGTTTCCCACAATCCACCTCTTCAAGCTGGTGCCAGGACGAGAGGAGCCAGTGTAAAGCATTGTGGAGTGTTATTTGAGTTTTTAGAACATAATTCATGTTTAAAATACTAAGCTGAATTTACCATCATTAATAACTAATTTTATATGACAAGTGTTCAACCTGGTAAGTCAAAGGAAAACTAATTTCTCCTCTGGTGTAATGACCTAGGGAATCAAAGTGGGTCAAGACACAGGTGTTACTGTGGATGGTGTTACCCCGATTACACACCTGCATGGTAAATTACTATTGCGTGCATGCTTGTGTGCGTGTGTGTGTGTGTGCGTGTGTGTGTGTATCTGTTGTACAAGACAGTGTGTGAAGGGTCAATGTGGCTATGTTGTGCAGGAATAAGTATGCGGTTGTGTGTTTGCACGAGCATGCATGATAGCATGTGTGTTAGCATGTGCTCTCTGCATGTGTGTGTGTGTGTGTGTGTGTGTGTGTGTGTGTGTGTGTGCGCTTGTCTGCGCTCTACAGGACACTTCAGTTCTCTCTGCTTTGGCTCCATTTTCCACAGAACTGCTTGTGTATGCAATGTGTGTGTGTGTGTGTGTGTGTGTGTGACGTTAGTGACATGCGTCAATGTGTGACGCGCGTGCGTTTATGATGTAACCTGTGGTCAGATCAAACACACCTGCACCACAGCAGGTCCCCCCCCACCCCCAGTTCTCTTATGCAACCCCCGAAGCTCCAAACAGATTCAAAACACCGCTGTGTGAGATAAAACCAGCGACAGGTTTGCTGCTACAGCTGTTTGCTACAGACAGTGACATCAGCACTAAACTGAACTAGAGCATGGCCTCTCTAAACATCTCATCATTTTCATTAAGCTCCAGTTTCACACAGAAAGTTTAGCACAATATTAGCTAATCTAACTACACAAGTCAGTACATTCTTAATAGAACATACATTAAAAACATCAAAACTAGTTTTAAAATACAGGCATTTGAATTCAGAAACCACAAAGTAGCCTATTGCTCCAACTCCATTCCGGCTCTAGTCTTACCAGCAGTACTCCTTCTATAGTAAGTTAAAACGAAGGGCAAATTTAATTTGGATTGGATCCCAGCCTCAGTCCAAGTAATGAGGTCACCATCTCTCTCCGCTACACTTATCGGTCGCCACGACGCTCTCCGCTGCGCTTATTCAGGTTAGTCTACAAGATTAAGTTAATTTGGTCAGAATAACCAGGGAGCTCAGCCATGAAAAATGGGTTTATGACATAACTCTGAGCCAAGACATTACCAGGGAGGATATGAGCATGATTACATAACTGATCACGCACGCACGCACGCACAAGGAACAATACATTACACAAATGAGCTGAATTAAAACACAATCCGATAAAAACGATAAAAACAGAAATGCTGCAGGCACCGGGACAACAGAATCTTTGGCCGACTTCTAACGCAGACTGATGGCTGTCCTCTTCGTGCTGCATCTTGGTATAAACCGGAGTTACAGAGCTCCATGATTACGGCGTACGAAAGTACTGTTTATACTCAAGATTCGCATCCAGGTTCTGGTTCATTTGCATTGGTGCGTTGATCATGTTACATATGTACTCAATGATGTGGGAATGTTGTGTGGCATAATTTCTCACATTCATCAAGCGGCGGCACTTATGTTCCCCCATATTGCAAGTCAGACTGGATAATCATGAAAATTAATATGGAAATATGTGTACTCATGAGTTGTATTTTAAACTTGGATTAGCGCAGTCAACTCCAACTGGTGCTGTAGTGACTCTGCCTACATACTTGCTGGTCTGGGAATGTTGCTAGCCAAATCCGCCACAGCTACTCACAGTAATCAGATGGACGCACTTATGTTCTCCCACTTTGTAAACTGCTCTAGATAATACCACCAGCAGAGCAACTGTACTATAATGTAATGCATACGTTTTTTTCAGCTGCATGATTACGGCACTGGACTGACAAATACAAATGACTTCTACCCAATAGGTTGCAGGTTCGAATCTACAATGGCTGTGAGAGCAGCAGGATGAGAAACAGGCGGCAGAGGCACAGCAAAGACAGTCGCCTCCACTAGGACACAGACGACCCCGTGTGCATGCATGTGTGCAAGCGTGTGTGTAAAGATGCCACTGGCAAACACCCCCTGACTTTTTTTATTTTTTATTTATTTATTTTTTTTAAATGGAAGCTGGGACACCGCACCGCCCACGAGAAACAGGTAACCATGAGAACAATCCTGTGCTACCTTCTAAAATCGGCTCTGACTCAGCGTGCCGTGTTCCACACAGGTAGAGTGCTGGCAGTGGTGGGGGGGGCAATGGCCTGTTTGTCCTGGGACAGTCCCATAGAACAGCCTCTACACATCCCACAATATTTATAAAAAAAAAAAAAAAAAAAACTAGGGTCAAACATACTGAATTTCTGCAATGTAGGAAACAATTGGGTTTTTTTCCATGCAAATCTGTCCAAGTATGAATCTGATGCAAAACTAGAGGACATATCCTGGAGCTTATTTTGTAATTGACTCATCCACACATTCACCACCCTATAATTCTGCTGGTCAACCATTGCCTCCTACACAGAATTCACAGCCTACCAAAATACAGCCTCCCTATTCTAAAGAAAGTTTGGGGTTAAATAAGGGCAGCAAGCCACACCCACTGGCCACACCCAACCAATCAGGAGACTCGCTGGCATTTCATCTAAAACAGCTGTCCACCTATTGTTGGTATCATCTGTATTGTTGTCCAGCTTCAGGGCAGATTATTTTTCTGTCCATCGCAAACCATCCTTCCAAACAAACAATTCATTCCACAAAAAAAAAAAGGACTTGACAGAAGGAGACCTGCAACTGATGAGAAACTCTGATAAGCGATTCGATTAGCGGCTCAATCAAATTAAGCCAGCTCGGCTCCTGAAACAAAAGCCAGCTTACCCAGCGTTCCTCTGCAATGGCAGAGTTTGGAAACACAGTAAACGGACCAGAGACGGTGGATGGAGGCTTATGTGGGTTTAGACAAAAATCTCTCCAGTGTTAGAGGCCAGATGGGATGCCAAAGGATCATCCAGGGGCTGTCCAGTACAACCAGAACACTGAGTTACAGGCCCAGCTCCCTGCCCTCCCAAACCACTGCTCCAGAGGTTGCCAGTTTGAATCCTCATTTGGGGAAAGAGAGGTTGGGGATCTGTCTGCTCGCTGGGTTAGCAATCTGCGCCCACCGCAATTACCTGCAACATCTGCAAACATGTGTGCACGTACACATATGTGCAAACATGTCCCAATAAAAGCATACATGCAATCGCATACTTGCGCACATGTACTGTATGTGCATGCACACACGCACACACACACGCACGCCAATCTGCACAAGACCATTGCAATGATATTCATTACCAGAGAAAACAACTGCAGGCCTTTGACTTCTATGATAAAAAAAATAAATAAAACAGTAACAAAACAGCTGAGGCCCTGCCTGTATCCCAGCTCACCAGCGGTGTGGGAATGAAATAAACACAGAGCAGGAGAATAAAAGGGAACAAGTGTCACACTCAGGTGGCCATCGCCGGGGGAGACCCAGAACGAGAGCAGCGCAGACATGGGAGGGGAATCTGAGAGAGCCCTGGGGATGGAGCTCCACTGTGTGCGAGAGAGAGAGAGAGAGAGAGAGAGAGAGAGAGAGACTCTCTCTCTAGTGTGCGTCTCTTTCTCTGTGTATGCCTCTCTCAGCTATTTGTGTCCATGCGTCTGTCTCTCTCACTGTCCATCTGTCTCACTGTCCATCAGCGTTAGTCTGTCTGTATGCATGCCTTTCTCTCACTCTTTCTGGCACTCCCTCCCTCCATTGTCCATTTGACACCATTTGTCCGTCCGTCAAAATCTGTCTGTTAGTCAGTCCTGTCTCTGCCCGTCTCCCAGTCTGCCTCTCCATCTACCTCTTGGCCTTCAGGCTGTCTGTCTCTTGGCCTTCTGTCTGTCCATCTGCCGCTTAGCGCTCTGTGAGTGCTATACGTGCGGGCATGTGAGTGTGTGTTGATGTGTTTGCCTGTGTGTGAGTGTGTGTGAGGGCACACCTGCCTCTGTGTGCGTTTTAGCCTGTGTGTGCATGCACACCCGTGTTTTGTGTGTGTGTGCGTGAGCGCATGTGTGTGTGCATGTGCATGCGCGCATGCGTGTGTGTGTGTTAGGTTGTAGAACTCCCTGAGGATAACCCCTCAGTTGTGGCACAGAGGCGCACGGTCGCGGTGAGAGGTTCGGCAAACACCGTCGCCAGGAAACGCTCAGGGAGGAGTCCTCAGAGACCGCAGCCCAACCAACGAGAGGAGCGTACCCAAAAATAATAAAACACGAAAATAAAATTCAGAAATCATACTCAAATCAGGAGCGCAACGCTTCCTCATCAACTCTCTGCCAGGCATCTCCCTGTGCCCAAACGGAGAAACGGTGAAAAGGTAAAACAAAAAAAACGAAGAAAAAAACTGCCTGATGTGAAAAACTTAACAGACACACAGAGGGACCCTGGCTAGCTCAATGCTATGGAGCTCACAGTCTGTCAGCCTTATAAAAACGAATACAACAAAAGCATAACAATGACATCCATGAGGGAGGAAAAAGTATGTTGTTTGAACTTTTTTTTATGGTTATCTTTGACACCGGCCTGTTTTCCTTCCCTGTGTTTAACTGCATCCTTTAACATGAAGTCAGAGAGAACTTTCAGGGTCACGTACTGAAAATAAATCCAATGCATTATGATTACAATTATTAAATATTATATGTTAGGTAACTAAAGCTATTGCTTCCTCTCCAATAGCAGTTAAAAAACCTTAACCATTGCACCATGTTGCCATGTTTGTGCCGTACACTTTCTCACACTGTGCTACAACTGAGACTTGGACATTTCTCAGTGAACGTTTTAAAAAAAAATGTAAAAAAAAAAAAAAATAAAAATACTAAAGTACTGAGCAAAAGGATAAATGCCCGTAAGGGGCGGGAACCCTCAATCTGTACGCAGAAACTGCAAGCTGAGGAAAAAAGACCTGAGATGACATCACTGTCCCACATCTCAGAGGCGTGGGTTTGCATGTGTGTGTGGGGGGAATATGTAGGGCACACTATCC
Source organism: Albula goreensis (assembly GCA_022829145.1). Lineage (NCBI taxonomy): Eukaryota > Metazoa > Chordata > Actinopteri > Albuliformes > Albulidae > Albula > Albula goreensis. The sequence continues at coordinate 3,449,914 of CM040743.1, forward strand.
CAAGACATCTATGTAGTTCCACATTTAAATATAGTGCACGTACACACACACACACACACACACACACACACACACACACACACACACACACACGCAGGCAGGCTCGCACACGCACACAGACACGCACACACACAGGACCATACACAAAACCGCACATCGACAGACACGCACAGACTGATAGACGGACAGAGTCACAGACAAAAAGACCATTCAACAGCGTCTCCAAACAGCTCCTGCTCAAATAAAACCAATTCATTACTGGATTCCTTTATGACTGATAGGAACAATCCAGACAGAACACCGCGGAATCCTCCTGGCCAGAACACGGAACAGCGCCGAGAATCAAACCAACCGTTTACAATGACTCAACAACAATTTGCATTCTGTGCCCGCGCGCGGTACGGGTGCAGCCATGGGTATTTATTCCTCATTCGCCAGAGTCTCATGAGTCACTTTTACAGCCTTCCCAGGCCTGCGGGCATCAGCAGAACGCCGCACCGAAACGGGCGAGCGACAGCTGAGAGGTTCCGACTGTTCATCAGTATGAAAAGCCGACTGAAAGACAGGTTAAAGGCACAAAAAACAACACGCGCTAATGCAGAGCTACTGGCCATTCACTCCTCCATCCTGTGTCTGGGTTCTCTCTACAGTAACCTACTTTCTCAGGCCCCCCTGAGAACCAAAGCAAGTTTCCATAGGAACCTAGGCACAAATCTATAACGAGTTCCCTTTTTGAATTAATATCAGTGCCCGGCAATATGTCATTTCTCAACCCAACACCACAGCGCCCATAAAAACCTCAGAACGTTACCATCATTCAGAACTTTCTAGAAGAAAGGTAAGGTACTCCACTGGGAGCAAAGCAGTATCAGTCAATTTGTTGAAACATTTAGAGTTTGACAACAGCCGACAGGTCAAAAGTGCTCAAGTTCCATGTACGGTTACCTGCAGGGCAGACTGGCCCAGCATGCTCTGCCGCTAAGTGTTTAAAATGTTGTCATTTATTAATGGTTGTGATTTTTTTAATTGCTGCAAAACATCTACAAAAGAGTGTCAGTTAGCACAGCACGCAAGACCAAAACAAGCACAAAAAGCAGTGCAGTCCAGTGCAGTGACAACGCGAAAGCCACGGTTTTCCAGCCCATCACTCCATCAGTTAGCAGGTTGGGGAAGCTGAACGCTGCGTCTCAGACACAGACTAACCAGAAGAGAAGCTGTGCAAGGAGCCCCATGGGTGTGCGTCAAATTCATCACACCTCTGCAACACACCCGCCTGAGGTGCCACGTCCACGGTGTGCTGCTCCCAGGCAGTTAGGATGGAGACCCCAGAGATCTGCAGATCAGTTTCGGCGGACCTGAAAAGACCCAGCTCTCTCTTCACTTCTGGACACGTGCATTTCAATTCACCTGATATTCAGCTACTCTACAGCCGCCAAGAGAGATGTAATTAATGCAAAGAACACCGCCTCACCCCCTCCGCACCCCCTCCGCACCCCCACATAAAGCCCCCCCGTCACACCAGCCTTTGGTTTGTCAGTATACACAATGACTCAAAGCAAAGACACATCCAGACGAGACCAGAACATCCCAGCATCACACGCACACGCGCACGCTTAAGCAGGAGAAGGACAGCAAGCTGTATTAACTTTTTATTATTTTCTGCAAGGCTCTGATGTTCATTTTTTTTTGTTATAACTAAAAATGAATTTTCACCCAAATAATCAATTACTAATCTCACAGCCAAACACTCATGCAAAGAAAAAAAAAACTAATAGGAGAAAAGCCAGCTCATCCTCTCCACACTCCTGGAAGCAGAATGAATCAGTCTCAATTATTTTTTTTTAACCAGATAATATTTTATATAATAATTTCTGTTACAGGGTATATTAACAAACTGCCCTTAGTGCTACATGGTTTTCAGGATTGATCATTAAACTTGAAATGCTGAAATATGCTTGATATTAGGTTAATCCAATTTTCAACATCTACAGTTCATAAATCACATTAACAACACACCACACTGTCCTCTGAGGTTTTACTCAAGGAGAGAAAGCCACAGAGTAGGACCGTCATGGTTCTGGCGAAAGGCGAAACCAAGCCCACTGGTTGCCCAGTATTCTACTGAAACGCTGACAAATTTCCCCCGTTTCCCAGTCCACTGCCTAGCCCCACTTTAATCTGGCTTTTTGTGACAAGATTTTCAATTAAAACAATGTGAGGGCGACCTCAACCACCCCCACCAATACACTGCCTGCCAATAGCAATAAATCCAAAAAAATCAGAGCATACCACTCCAGACCCATTCCTACCCCCCTAAAATCACCACTATTAGGGTGTTCGTTTCTGCCCTCCCATCCAACCTCACCCCAAAACTGTACTTCAGCGCAGGGTCTTCTCACACAGTTCAGCACGCCGCCCTCATGACCCGCCAACAGCGAAATTCCCTGCAGCTTGCAGCTGCTGTTCTGCACGGCAGCAGCTAGAAAACATCCCCAGCGAGGCCCCAGCGGACCTTACAGAGAGAGGGAAATCTGACAGAAACCTTACTGCTGTGCTCCCCAGGTTCTGCTGTCTATGGAGAGGGGGAGCGAGAGAGGGAGGGAGAGAAAACGGAGAGGCAGAAGGGGGAGAGAGGAGGGAGAGGGAGGAGGGGGGGGAGAGGACAGAGAGAGGGAAGGGGCCAGGGAGGAAGAGGAGGAGAGGACGGAGTGAGGAAGAAGGAAGGAAAGTGAGGAGGCAGAGAGGATTCAGAGGATTAGGTTTAACCTTACCCGCGGAGGTCTGCTTGAACTTCTCACTCTTCTTCTTCCTCCACTTCCAGGGTTTGAAGAGCCTGCCCAGGGTGGCGAACTTGCTGCGCCTGCGGATGGGCGGGGTGTGGGTGCCAGGCACGAGGGACTCCGAACGCATCGCTGCCAGCCGCTCAACTTCCTCAGCTGCGGGGGGAGGAGGACAACCACGGTCATTAACATCGACCAAACATCGACCGAACCCCTACCAAACCCCTCAACGAACCCCTCAACGAACCCCCCACCTAAACCCCCACCAAACCCACTGTAACCCAGACAATGGGCTATAGTACACCTAACGTTTCTTTAACAAACCCTAGTGTGCAACAGTTTATTACAGAAAACTTAAGACAAAAGATCAGCAGGAACTATTTTGTCTCTGAAACAGAACAGATATAACGAAAGGCAGGTGGGATCCTGTTTAGTCAGGTGACCCTAACGTTTGGACCTGAAGACGCACACTGTGCCGCCCCCCCCCCCCAAAAAAAAAAAAAAAAAAAAAAAAACTCATCCCAATTCTGCCTTGAGAAACCGGGATCAGTTAATGAGTGGATGCTGCAGTTAAATTCTGAGCAGCCGCACTGTTCCCTGTCAGAGCTGTAAGCCTGATTAATTTCACACTGTGATGTGTTATAAACCCTGGCCAGCATACCCCCATTTTATCACCAGACAAACATGAAGGTTGTGCATGTGCCTACATCTGAGGCTGTACTGTAAGAGGAAGAGAGTGTAAGAGTGTATGAATGCCTGCAAACATAAATGTGAGGTTCCAGGTCTGTGCCCGGCTGTGTGTGTGTGTGTGCGTGTGTGTGTGTGTGTGTGTGTGTAGGACAGGAACAGGACATCCTGGAGGTGTATTTTGGATTTACAGCCTGAAGACCAGAGCAGCTCTGTCTGATCAAGGTTCAGTTCTCTCTGACAGTGCCTTTGATGGTGCACCTAAAAGCATTTCGCCGGAGCCAAAGAAAAACACACACTCTCACACACACACATACACTCTCTTTTTGCTCGCACGCACGCACACACACAAAGCATTGGAGACCCCCCACATAAACACACAAACACGCTACAAAACACATACAAATAAACATTAAACATTATATAAAACATAATCAGTAAAACATGGCCATGGGGAAGGCAATACTGCATTCTCATGCATTACAACAGCCTGATCGTTGCATAAACATGTTCTCACAACAGCCAAGTGGCTATGCCACACAGGTTTTATTGTGTAGAGAATAAGGTGTGGTGTGTAAATGCTTGAGTTAAAGCAGTCTGCTTACTTGCAAAAACACAACATAACACCGGCATTCATTTGAGAATAGAGTTAAAAGTTTAAAGGAAGTTGCACTTCGATTAAGAAAATGACTTATATTCATCTACCTAAATGGGAGAGGTCCTACAGAAAAAGCCCATCTTTCCACATCATACATTTCTATAATCAGAATTGCCCTTTTCCACAGTCTCGTCCCAACAGCTTACGGTTTTACACACGACACGCTCGTGCAGCTGACGTATTCCAGGTGAAGTACAGCGCTAAAGGGTTTAACGGAAGCACCTGGTGTGGAAATTAAAACTCCGTATCAATCTTCTGAGGCCCACGGCAAGCACCTCAATCATTATACTGTCAGAGTCAGCCAAAAAATGTGACCCACCCCCACCCCAACACCTCTGGCTCCCTCTGCTCTCTCTGTCACACACTCACACAACCTCCAGCCATAGTGCATTCTGGGATTTGCATGCAAATCAGTGGCTATAGTATATCCTCATTTGGTGCACCTACAATAAACAGTCAATCTCTGAACTTTTTGTGAACCAATCAAAATACTACTTCTTTCTCCATCATAATCAGTGAGAATGTGACAGCTCCTCCGATTTTTTCATGGCACAGGACGTCAATCTCAAATCATTTGTTTCTTTGAGTGGGGTGGAATGGGGGGGGGCGTGGCCACAGAGACAGAAGTAGGGTACAATTTCCCATGATCCTCTAGTCGTAGGCTTTAAATATAAATGAGCGCAAGTCTTTGAGGAGATATACACAAAGGATATCACGGGAAGAGCGTGGGGGTGGGGGTGGGGACGGGGGCTTCTAACACAATCAAACATTTATCAGCCATAGCTAATAATCCATTTAGAAGCACAATAACGCCAGGCTGCATTTTAATTAGTGCCTTTGAAGGAAAAACATTCACAGTCAAGGGAGAGGGGGGGACTCGCTTCAAGCTCCATCAAAGAGGATCACCCACCTGGGTAATGCAGAGTGGCCATTTTGAACCCACACACCCAACTCACAACAGTGCAGGTGGATGGGGGGACCTGGGGGAATTCCCTAACTTGACATGGGATCTTTTAATGACCAGAATGAATCAGGACCCCCGTTTAACATCTCACGCAAAAATACAAAACAAGAGCGCCACTTCTCTTCTATGAGACTGTCCATCAATGGGCAAAAACAAAATCACTTTACCCACTTGAAGAATTTTGACAATATGTCCTCCTTCTGATTACTCTTATGTTTGTTTTTGTTGCTGCAAGTTTCAAGACACTGCAGAGGTTTTCAAAATTATCATTTATGAATCGCAGTAGTTCAAGTATGCATTTGACACAGATCTTGTCATAATTTTGAAAAAACTACCACCTGCAACATTTATACCAAAAGAAAATATGTATGTTAAACTAATGTCGCAAGGCGCAAATGTTGCCCCCTCCACCCCCAAAGAATCATCCAAAACATGATTCGCTCCCACGATGCCTACAATCAGTAGTCCCACTGACAAAGCCAAGAAACTCCTACTCGAACTGAGTAGAGATTTTACAGTAGCGATGCCACCACGCTACAATATGCTATTATTCAATATATAGGCCATCATTACCATTTGTAAGCTACCTCCTTCGCATTCTAAGATTTTTTTAAAGATCTGTCAAGGTAATCGGTCGCAAAGCATCTCCACAAATTCTCTCATTTCTGTGTAACCTACTTCTGCGAGAGAGGAAATAAGGATATGAACACACACGCAAAGCGCCGCAGTATCGAGCGCTGAAAATTCAAACACTAGACGTCCGTATCCTCAACATTTTGGGGTGAACTTCCACACACACGTTCTCCATCTCAACATCGCTCCCCACTCTTGACCGGATCTTCAGTCCACTTGGACAGATAGACGAGTACCCTACAAATGGGGTATTGAGGTTGACATCGTGGCAAAGTCTTGCGCTTCCATGCTGTCTTCAAGAATGAAAACTAATAAGGTTGCTAATAAGGATTAGAAGCGTTGCACCAAACGTGGTGACAAAAGTGGCGAGTATTTAGATGAATATTTCAGCATATTAATAAAGTCTCGCTCAAGACTAACCTGCACAGTAGTTTAGGGTGGAGATCTCAAGTCTAACACCAACGGGCCCATTCACATTCTACTCACCATTTATTTGTGTTGCACGCATCGTCCATGTGAAATTCTGCAGTCTTAACTTTGCACTACACAGGTCAGGCGTCAGCAAGTAATTGAACAGCAGAACCTAACAAATAAAGGGTTCTCGGTCCGAAGTATTACTTTATCATCTTTTCATTGCCAATCAGATGCCCGAGCCAGAGAATACTCACTGAAACAGACCTCACCAAAATCGTCCTTTACTCAACAAGAAGTTGGGCGAGGAGCTTTGCTTGTTGTCCGTGACAGAGGCTAAATGGACTCGGCTCATTCTTACAATATAATGGCTATAATGGGGCAACATAAACATCCATACAACAGAGCTACAAAGGATGTAAAACGGGTACAGTAAAGGGTAAACAGTATCTGCAAACAAACCCATTTTACGGGCGAGGACAGACTCTTCAGACTTACTTGACAGCCTAGATAAACAGACCTACTAGTTATAGACACAAATAATTAATTGATTGTAAATCCTCTAAATCCTAGAGTTAAAGATACTTCCGCCCAACATCATTAAGTCAGACCTGCGGAGGTTTGCAGCGGGGAGGTGGAGGAAGCGGTACAACTAAATGACCACAAAAATAAATAGGCCACAAATAGCACGGTTAAGGACATCTGTAAGAAACAAAAAGGCACTGCAACCTTCATTTTCACACGCCCAAATGTGAAAACACTACTGACGTGCTGTAGTAATGTGTGCAGTCCACAAACATGCAATGCTATCCACAAACTCATGTGACATGCTGACCATTAGAGGACCAGGCGAAATTTACAAAACAGGAGAAGAACGATGCCAGATAAATTTCAGTTTCAGTTGTTGAGGCAGAATAAACTGTAAAATTCCAGTGTTATGCTTCCCATCAGTGCGCCCTTCCCAGGGCTAACGTTTAACTGACGCTGGATAGATGAAGTTCAGCGTTTTCTCGAATTCACATTTTTTTATTTGCTTATTACTACATTCAGCGTCTAAGATGAGAATCTGTAGATCATGTTCCAAGTTTGTGTTTTTCCATTCAGCATCATTCATATAGCGGCTATGCTATGCAATGTAGATTGCCCGAGGAAAATAAATGAACAACAATTGCTATCATAATCATATACATTACTCCATCAACAGCCGCCCAACAAATAGTCTACAACGCGTCAAAATAACACAGTCGGCTAATCTCATCCGTCTTGCCTCCCAGAAGATCTGCAGGGTGTCGTGCGCTTAGCAAAATTGATAACTGGCTAACTAGCAAACACAGCTATTTTTTTCCTTCACGTACACGAATGATACAGCGTCCCGATTCCACAGAAAGCTTCAACTCACACACTCTATCCGTGCGAGCTCCCCAGCAGCAACACAACACAGTTTCACACTCACCATCCCGTGTGTCGTTCCCTCGGCTGCAGTTGCTGCAAATGTGCTTGATCTCTTTGCCGATGTGGCAGTGGATCATGAAGGGCATATTGTTATTGTTGGAAGTCTCCTTCTTGCCGGTGAGGGACTTCATTCTGACCAGGTAAAAAGGATTCTTCTTCGGCTTCTCCACTGTCATTCCCGGGGACATGCCGCCCCTGTGCCCCGCGGTGGTGAACCAAGTCCCGTGCATGATGGTGCGCATGGAATCCGCCATAGAGAAGTGGCAGTGAGCACGCCGAGACTGGGGAAAGGAAAGGAGTCTGTGTACGAGCTGCGCAGGGAGGGGGTTTTAAACGCCAGGTCCGCGTTTCACTGTGATAGACTCCCGTGACCTGGCGCTTTCAACCAATCCGGTGACTAGGGTGCTGCGCGCGGCGGAGCCTTCCACCGACGTCAGCCACACACCCAATCATACACCTGGGATTCTGACAGCGTCCACACACCCGTCTGGTACCGCCGCGGTGTAGTGAACCTGAGCGTCATTAAAATAATTTGTGGACCCGTTATGGTTCACATGTTGCATTCAAAGGCTTAGTCGCCTTTTTTTCTCCCACCAGCGACACTGATTTCTGATAACCGTTCTCAGCACGCGAGTGAGCAGTTTGGCTCGTGGATCATCAGTGAACGCCGTTGCCAAGGGAAATATGGTTGAAATGTAATCGCGACCCCTCTTTAAATCAGGATACAGGGTAGCCTACGTGATAGCCACAGGACGTAGTCACTCATTGCATATTCCTTCCAAAGATGAGGAGAGAAGCAGACAGCAGCATTAACGTCCTGATTTGTCAGGCGTATTTGTGCCCATAAAATTAAGATCTCAGATGTTGCGGATTAAGGAAAATGTTTAAGAATGCAATTTTATGCTTAGCACACAGCAACGGTTAAATTTCCATTCAGTTTTCCGAGTCGCTTGGTAAGAAGGGAACCTTGCACGATTACTAATGTTGGTCTGAATTTAGTGACCTTGAACGCCTGCCTCTATAGAAAAACCACGCTGAAATGGGTTAATATGCACAATTACTGGCCAAATGAATGCCAGCCCCATTCCAGAAGCGAGGCAATACAACACAGTGAAGCTAATGGTTGAACTGTAAGCAGGATTCTTGCTATCATTGTAAACAAACAAAATGTGTTTTAAGGGCACTTACACTGAGAACAGGAATGCACTGCCAGCAGTGTTTTTTGCACAAAGTTTTGAAAATCTTGCCTTTAAGCTCACACTGAAGCACAATATTGTGGCTTCTCTATGATTTGGAAAGCCGACATTCTTAATAAAAGTCCTCCATATTCATTTCAGATTGTTGCCCTTTATATCTGAGGATTCAGATAAGTATAAGATTATACAGGCAATTACCTCTATTTGATTATCAATTGCTTATTTACCTGGCGCCTTTATTTACCAGGCAGATGTTCTCCTACAGTTGCATAGACGTGTTTATAGAACTGCCATTAAAATGTAAAGCCAATTAACAGGCAGAACACAACACAACTACATAAAAGACAGCAGCACAGCAGCAGTCACAGGAGTAGCTTCAACTTCAGGCAGTTCAGGCTGTCAAGAGGATTAAAATCGCTGGTGCTGACATCATTTAGATGAAGTTAGCATCATTCATTTTCCTGGCCTTGGCTTCTTGAGATCAGAAGATTTCTGATAGTGGCAGATTTGAAAAAAAAAAAAATAAATAAATTTTAGTCCTTTATTTTCAACAGGGAGGTCAACTGAGAAGTCAGCTTTGTTTTGTAGCATCAACAAGCTGAAGTGGGTGGGGCCTGCAAGGGATTGTGTAGGCCAGTGGCTCCCAGCTTCGGTCCATGGGCCACACTATGTTGGGTTTTGTTCCAAACACAACTGCAACCCCAGAATCCAAACAATCTGGTAAACCGCTGAACTAGGTGCTGTTCAAAGACAAAGCTAATTATGATGAGCTAAACCTAAATTGTGTTACTAAGCATAAGGAAAAAAATTAACAGCTTAATCATGTCATCAGCTTAATCAGGAGCGTATTGATTCACCCAAGTCTAGTTAAGGGCCTTAAGGGCCTGCTCAGGGGGATTGAACCATTCAGTTACCAGTCAAGCTCCTTAGACACCAGGCTAAAGTGTTGTTAACTGAGTTATTTATTAATTTACTATAGCAATAATGGATTAAGTTGCTACCAGAAAAACACCCTGCATTCTCTGTAATTGACCACGGCTGGTGCAGTGACTGGCATGTATGTATCTGAAGCCCCAGCAGGCTCCCATTGTCTGGTTTCACTAATGACGGCGCAGGCAGACTGCGTAAGGGCGGCCATTTTGGTCGGCTGAAATCACATTTCTCAGAGGAAAAATTCAATATCAGGCAGACGGCAAATGGGGCCACCGAGTAGCCTCGGATGCCAGGCCATCTCAGAACACTGTCGTCATCTCCGACCAAACGAGAGGATCTCGAGGAGATAATCGGCAAATTTATTCACCGTCTAATCCACAAGAGTCAACCCAGACATCATAGGAAGGCCCGGCCTGGATGTAATTATAAATTAGCCGCACAGTGATGCAACAGGCTCTTTTTTTTTCTTTCTGGGGCGGTGGGGGTGGGAGGGAATTTGAGTGGGGGGTGACTGCCTTTGATCCATTCGAAGACGAGCTGTGGCTTGTTTCGGGAGACTTCAAAGGAAGTCGAGGAAGTAGGGACACGATGGCTAATTTTCAAACTCTGCCACGGTAAAAAAATGAAAAAAAAAAATGTATTTAGAAAAAAAAACAACAACCGTCCATGGCCTCGCTTTCGCAATTTTACATTTGAGACTGATCCCTCAATCAAAGCAATATTAAAGACCAGTTTGTTATTTTTTAGAGGGTTATATTTAATGTGTGTGTGTGTGTTTGTGTGTGTGTGTGTGTGCATGTGTGTGTATGTGTGTGAGTGTGTGTGTGTGTGTGTGAGTGTGTGTTTGTATAATGAACCTTTTCTGGGCTTGGGAAATTTGTTCTACCATAGACTGATAACATTAATCAAAGATATATGCATTTTGTTAAATAATGTCAGTATTTTTGGAAGATGGATAATATTTTTATTATACAAAAAACTTCCTAAGCCCAGGGAAGGATCAAAATGAGAAGATAAGAAGTAATGACCTGCATTGTAGGTAAAGCTATGGGTACAGTGTATAAAAATACATAAATACATGATGTCAGTTTTGCCTTTGTCCTAAAGCGCAAAAAATTCCTTCTCAAATCTAAAAAAGGCATTCATCTGTTGCAAAAAATACAATTTAGATGATAAATAAAACAATACACTCACGCACTCATAAAAAAGTTTCACACAGACACACACACAAATGCAGGTTACACAAATACTGAATCAAGTGCCCTTCACTTACACAAACACCCTTGAAGCCACGTGGTGCCAGTGAGAGCATACTGACCCACAAACACCATTAGGGCACCTGCAGCACAGGACAGTGTACACTAACACAAACATCTTCCAGACAGCCATAACACTGAGGAGTGTACACTAACACACTCTCCAGACAGCCACAACACTGAGGAGTGTGCACTAACAAACCCTTCATACAGCCATAACACCGAGGAGTGTACACTAACACACCCTCCAGACAGCCATAACACTGAGGAGTGTACACTAACACACCCTCCAGACAACCATAACACTGAGGAGTGTACACTAACACACTCTCCAGATAGCCAGAATACTGAGGAGTGTACACTAACAAACCCTTCAGACAGCCATAACCCTAAAGAGTGTACACTAACACACACTCCAGACAACCATAACACTGAGGAGTGTACACTAACACACTCTCCAGACAGCCATAACACTGAGTAGTGTACACTAACACACCCTCCAGACAGCCATAACACTGAGGAGTGTACACTAGCACACCCTCCAGACAACCATAACACTGAGGAGTGTACACTAACACACGCTCCAGACAACCATAACACTGAGGAGTGTACACTAACACACACTCCAGACAACCATAACACTGAGGAGTGTACACTAACACACTCTCCAGACAGCCATAACACTGAGTAGTGTACACTAACACACCCTCCAGACAGCCATAACACTGAGGAGTGAACACTAACACACGCTCCAGACAACCATAACACTGAGGAGTGTACACTAACACACTCTCCAGACAGCCATAACACTGAGTAGTGTACACTAACACACCCTCCAGACAGCCATAACACTGAGGAGTGTACACTAACACACCCTCCAGACAGCCATAACACTGAGGAGTGAACACTAACACACCCTCCAGACAGCCATAACATTGAGGAGTGTACACTAACACACTCTCCAGACAACCATAACACTGAGGAATGAACACTAACACACCCTCCAGACAGCCATAACACTGAGGAGTGTACACTAACACACCCTCCAGACAACCATAACACTGAGGAGTGTACACTAACAAACCCTCCAGACAACCATAACACTGAGGAGTGTACACTAACACACTCTCCAGACAGCCATAAAAGTGCACACTAACTCTTCACACGAACAGTGGCAGCGTAGATTGACAGTCAGGTAGCTGGGCTTATACCTCAGGTGTCTACAGTACCATTCACATTCAGTTGAGGTAGGCCATATAGTGTCAGTTACTCAGTGATTTGGACCAACGACTGCATTGGCTCAGGAGAGAAACACAAACATTTTTGATTGGTTCAAAGAAGCAATTGATTGACAGCCGAGCATCACTCAACCTTACGGGATGATGAGCGCATAAACAATCAGTATTCTGAACAGTCCTGTGCAGAAAAGGAGGCCGTTCTTTCGGGGGGCTGAACACTTTGGAAGTTTCCCCGGACCCACGTAACATCAGTTCCGATTTTGAAAACGTTAACTATTATGAAATTCAGCTTTGGTAGCCGTGATTCAATCCCCCATCCTTGAAAGCACAGAAGGAAAATGGCCGTGATTATAGCCCACTTTCTATCCCGTTCAGACCCACATGTCATTATGGTCTCATTACCCAATCTTCTACACAATGTTCTCCTTCATAAGAGGGAGGGCAAAACACTGATGTCATACCCCAGACTTCACATCTTCACTCACAAAGCTGCTCTTCACGTCAGACCCGAGACAGACACGGATACAAAGTGCTTTAACTCAGGGATGCGTCCAGGGGCGTAGCACCAGGGGAAAAAAGGTACTAAGTATACAGGGCCCAAGGGTTTGAAGGAGCTCACGAAAATCTGGGAACGCCCCAGGTTGACCTCTGCTACTGATGAACTTCGACCGATTCCGAGGATACCCAAGTCAATAAAAATATTCAACTGGTTGCGAGCATAGTGATGTCACCGAGAAATGTGAAGAGACTTCCATGGTAGGATACATCGATGTATCCTTCATTTGGAGGAGACGAGGAGGCGAAATCTCTTCTCCTATCTGAGGAACAGTGGAGGGAGGAGGACACATATATAAGTTTCTGGGGCACGGAGGAGATGAGGAGACAAAATGTGAGTATTGGAACGCAGCCCTTGGGGGTCCTAGGTGTTTCCCCATTCTGCTCCAACCAAACTTACTTCCTGTTTTTAGCAGAGCAAATACTCATCCTCACCCTACTCTGCCAAACCTCACAGGGGTTCCACTCAGGCACAAAACCAACCAGTTCCCCTAACGAGCTCCCCCACCTGGCTGCATGGCCGTGCTAATTAGAGTCAGCGGGTTCGATGGCATGGGTGTGGTAAACACATGGCAGTGCTTCTGCTTTCTGAAGCTGGGGTTGCACACCTTGATGCACTCTCCCTGAAACCCGCTTGTGTTTATCCACGGATTTTGGCGTGGTCAGGCTGAGCTCACTGCAGGCGCGAATGTGGCGGTCTCTCAGCGCACTGAGACACAGAGACATGCCTCACTTCCACTCAGTGAATCCTCACAGTAAGCCATTTTTACAGCCACAGTACAGACCACCAGGTGTTGCACAAGGTCATTTAACCACATAAACATGTCTATCCTGCTTGAAAAGCTGCTTTATAAAGTATTATTTTAATGATTATTACAATGATGATGATGATGATGATGATTATTATTATTATTATTATTATTATTATTATTTTATTGTACACAAGGCTGCTTGCACTGTGCTCCCTCTCCAGCTGTGTCTAAATGTGTCTGGCCTCTTCCTGTCATAACCTCACTCCCCCACACCCCACCTCCATTACTGTACTATACGTGAACAATAACGCATCACAGCCCAACTCTTTCTCTCTCTCTTTCTGCTACTGTACATGAATATGAATTCCTGTCTGCCTCTTCTCTCTCTGTTTCCCCACGCTACTGTACGTGAATATGAGATAAGGATTCAAACCAAGCTGTCTGCCTGTCCCCTGGTACTCTCTCTCTCTCTCTCACTCTTCTCTTTGAATATGAATGTGAATTTTTGGGGAGTTTTCTCTGCAGTGAGAGAGGGAATCTTTAAGTTCCCCCTCCATTATCTCTGAGGAGCCGTGAGTGTGTGTGTGTGTGTGTGTGTGTGTGTATGTGTGTCTGTGTCTGTGTGTGTGTGTGTATGTGTGTGTGTGTATGAGCGAGTATGTGTGTCTGTGTGTGTGCGCGAGTGTGTGTGTGCGAGTATGTGTGCGAGTATGTGTGTGTGTTTGTGTGTGGGTGTGTGTGCAAAAGAGCGAGACAGTGTGTGTGTATGTGTGTTTGTGTGTGTGTGTGCATATGTGTGTGTGTGTTTGTGTGTGTGTGTGTGTATGTGACAGAGTATGGGTGGGTGTGTTTGTGCAGGTGTGTGTTTGGATGTAGGTGCATATGTGCAACTTTGAAAAATATAAACACAGGAACTGATACGGCAGACTCTGAAGAGGGATCTACGATTTTGTCAGATTTAGAAATTTTGTTTTCAGCAACTTATTAAAGGCATCACAAAAGCTCTTTAGCAAATGAAAAAAATTGTTTATTACTTGCAGTTAATGATGTTTTGATGAAACATCACTAGTCATAGAACAATGAAACAATGGAAGTGTACAACTAATGATTTTTTACTTTCTATTCATATGCCAAACACAAAAATGGCAACAAAAAAAGGGTTTTGTGTTTGTTTGCAGTGTCAACAATACACTTTATTTTGATGATCTTTAGTAAATTGTTTGTCTGAAACCCCTGCAAACAGGCGAGACAGCCCCAGTGGGGTGAATGCAGTCGCTCCAGCGTGTGCCAAGCAGAAGGAACGGGATGTTTTCTTGTCTCTGTTAGCTGAGTACGGTACATCCCCCTGGGCTGGCTGGCTATGCTGATCTGAGTGCGCTCCGTCTGGAGCCGACGCTCCTCTGAGCTGCGCGGTATCCTGTCTCAGTCGCTTTGGCTTGTGCTCGTTTTACAGCCATGTAAGGGTTGGGGAGATGGAAACCCAGAGGGTATTGGTTAAGTGTTGGGGAGATGGGCCTGAAACCCAGAGGGTATTGGTTAAGTGTTGGGGAGATGGGCCTGAAACCCAGAGGGTATTGGTTAAGTGTTGGGGAGATGGGCCTGAAACCCAGAGGGTATTGGTTAAGTGTTAAGGAGATGGGCTTGAAACCCAGAGGGTATTGGTTAAGTGTTGGGGAGATGGGCCTGAAACCCAGAGGGTATTGGTTAAGTGTTGGGG
>CM040743.1:3470145-3482645 GCA_022829145.1 Albula goreensis
AATGCACAGTAAAAAACCCAGTGAACAACTGTGCGCAGTAGCCTTTATTAACCAGGGACAGTGACACTTTTTTCCCATAATGCATTGTGAAAGTTACTCCAGGTATCTTTTCATGAACACATCTCCATCTCTGAATATTTCTGTAACAATGTCACGTGACACAGTGGAATTTGCATAGTGTATCAGAGACTCATAACTGTTCCAGTGCACAGTGAATCAGGTACCTAAGCAGTACCCATATTCAATTTCACTACATCCAGTTTCACTACACACAGAACTAGCAACTGGTTTGAGACTCCTGCTCTCCTGAGCACTAAATGTGGTGATAAATGTTTAAATGCACCACTTACAGCTCCTGCAACAGTCTTAGTTAAAAAGTGACAGACTTCAGTAAAGTGTGACATGTTGAATACAGGGGTCAGTATTGCTGATTATGTGATTGCAAATTTCCCCAGATGGGTAGAAATAAAAATCTCTGTGGGTGAGATTTGATTTTTCTTCAATAAACTTTCTGCCTCCCGTAAAATGTGTGCCATTACATGCTAGTCTGTCCATGCGCTGTACACGAAATGTTGTTAATCAATTTACTACATGCACCTGCAGGGGGCAGTGTAGACACAGACACAGGCCACAGGGGCCATCTATATTTGAACATGTCCATGTCACAAGTGGTTACAGTACATCTACAGAACATGGGTTCACCTGCAGGGGGCAGTGTAAGAGATTATACATGGGCTTCCTGTGTTTTAGCATGCACATGGCACATGTGATTACACCTGCAGAACATGGTTGCACAGGGCCTGCCTGTGTTTTAACATGCACATGGCACATGTGTCCTTCAGAGCCCTGTTTGCACACAATTCCAGACAAACATTTCTATTTGTATGTAAAATTTCATTTTTGCCATTCAGATAAATCAAATTTGCCCATCCCTTGAGCTCTGAAACACGCCATACGCCCTTGGTTTAAGCAATGTCACAATGTTATGCTGGTGTTATGTCATTCCATTGATCCCATGCACTTAGCCTGTCTCTGCAGCTCTGGCCACTGTTGAAAGGAATGTTCCATTTAACTTTATTGGTACTGGTCCATGCTACACACACACTGTCATGATCCATAGACAGTCTGATTCAGCACACACACCTGCCGAGAACCCACCCTTCTGCCTGCATTTGTTATTCTAAAATGGTTTGTTTAGTTTCTGGGTGCACCTTTTGCTGTAGGACAGGCCTGTGAGGCAATACTTGGGTGTTTAACGAGGCCAACCATGGCGGCGGTGACTTAAACCCCGCCTCTATAATAAAAGACCACAGTGATTGGCTAAAAACATGCACAAAAGCGGAAGAGGTGGGGAAATTGTTTTCTAAACCATGACTTTAATTCCGCTTGTAGACACGTGGGAAGGGGGAGGGTTTCAAAAATGGTTTGCATTTCAGAGGATTGTGGTACAACGTACCATACATTAGTTTTGAAACCAGCCCTATTTCTTTCTCATACAATATAAAACACTGGCATAATCTTCATCTGAAAAATTAAATAGTTTTACACTATTATACTGCTTTTGTTTCAGTGAAGAGCAAGAAAACAATAGCGCGTTCGGTTTAAAATGAATATGTCATGTGCTTACAGGCGCCTACACATAAAAAGCTCTCACTCTCAGCCACACAGTTTGATATCAGTGAATTATGGTGGCTTCACTGAGCATGTTTTATGATACTGAATTAATGTACTGTGCCTCTGCAGCTGAGAGAAAGCTGCGAGTTTAGCACCGAGCAAGCCAGCTGGATCGGGTCCGAGCCATCTATTTGGAAAGCATCGGCCCGTCACTGTAACTAAATAAAAAGCAACACGCAGAGGTTTGTAAGGACTGATGACCGTGAAGTTGTCGGAGATTTCGTCCTTGGCGGGGAGAACTAATGGCTCAGCCAGGGTGATTCGTTCTGGTCCGTCCCCGATCCGCTGAGATGGCGAGCATTCATTAAACGGACTCAGGCTGGTGCTTAAGGTTGAAGCCATTGTGGGGAAACATTCCTCTGAAAACAAAAAACCCGCAAACAACTCTCCTGCTTTCTGTGACAGTTACTCTGTACCTGTACGTTTCTTTCCAATATATTTTCACACGCTCCCCTGCTGTGTACGACCGCAAAAACAGATAGGATCATGGGACAGATTACAACAAGCCCATATCTCAGGAAACTTGGATGCTTTTGTTATTGTTTGTATTGTTTATTTTCTAATTATTTATATTCTGTGAATTCAGTTTTTATTTGTGTTAAGGCCATTATTTGGGTCTGGAACATTTACTTTGGGCCCTGTTATGGCCACAAATGTAATAAAATGTCTATAAACAGTTAGTAAATAAGTAATGCATAGTTTGTAACAAGTAAGGATAACGTCGGGTGTGACATACACGCTGGGGTATAGAAGTTCTCAGCACCAGATTAGTGAGTGAGAGAGGTGTTCATACTACCAAAACATAAAAAATGAAGACAAGTCCTGTCTGAATAAAAAGCCACCAAAAACTGTCTGCAGAAAGGAGAGAGGCCAGAAGTCACGCGGTGAAGATGTTGTTGTCCCTGTTCTGAGGGGGAGGGCCCGGCCTTTGATATGTAAATCAGAGTCCGTCTCCACAACTTTCATCTCTTCCATCGAGCCTGCCATGTAGATGGAGACCTGATTGAATTCTCCACCGGCCGTTGAAGGAGCCAGACCACTTCACACTACGAGGAGATAACTCCCACCACAAATATCAAAAATATGTTAAACGCGTTTGTGTGTTAGCATAATGAGATGGGATATATTGAGGCGTAGTTTATTAAATAATCACTTCACTCTGCCCTCAGAATTACTGTTATTTTTGTAGTTATTACTGTTATTTTCCACGTCCATAAACTTTTACAAGTGCCTGGTAAAAAAAAAACAATGTAAAATAAAAGAATATTTTTGTCTCGCTCATGGGTGGAAAATTAACAGGAACACGCTGGCATTCTTGTCTTATTTTGCATGAAAATATTGACAAAACAAAAAACTGAAAGCAAATACAGATATCATCATCACCTGCATTCAAGGTGTTTGTAGCGGAGGTACAGCATGTTACTGTAAATAACAATACAAACAAAGAAGTGTATATGCTGTGCGGTATGCTACAGTAATTATGCTAAACTATCCATGCTAGGAGCACACCAGTGTTCCTCAGGCAGACTGTGGAAAACAAGAGAGCTGTGCTTTAATAAAGCATTGTTAACACAGTCCATTCATGGGCGTCTTTCCTGCAATGCAACAGGAAAAAGGAAGAGCCTTATACAGGAAGGGTGGTGATGTCACAGAGGTGTCACGGTTGCTCGGCGACAAATGTGAAAGCTGTCAGCAGTTTGATGCCTGCCCATTGACAGTGAGAGGAAAGGGAAGTCAAAGGGAGGCCAAGTACCTGGCCCTCAAGGCAACCTTGTGACTGGCACCACGGCATTGGAATTAAATACAGAATTTTCATTTAGGTATTTAGCTGATACTACCAATAGTTTAAGACAACAGACACGGGGAAAACCAGGACAATACCAAAAAATAAATACATTTCATGAGCCTAGAACATAGTGTTAATTATGGTTTAAAATGAATATTGAGAAAAAGTTGGTTTGGGGACAAAATGATGCATTTAAATGGCACAATCCTCACCAAACCAGGTGAGGTGCTCAGAGATCAGAGAGTGAAGAACAGACTCGAATGCAGACAACCCTCCCCCCCACCCCTTCACTGAATAAAACTCTACTCCACACACGGAGCCCCACCATGATTACTGCAATGGACACTAACAGCCTGTGGACCGGGATAACCACTGAAATAAGCTGTAAAAGCAGGGGGTGAGTCTCTGGGACACTTCTAGCTTCCCCTGGGTCAGATTAGTTCAGAGCACCTTTCTGTGAGGGAGGGCAGTCTTAGGAACTGGGGCCAGAATCTGAACCTGGCCTACAGAAAGCGGCCGCTGGGTCCTAGAGCCCTCCAGGTTCCTGGAACACAGGGGAAAATGAGTGCCAGCATTCCGTGTATGTGCATGCACAGTTTGTCCACTTATGTGGCTCCTGAGCTTTTGTTGAAGATCTAGCCAAATTTTCCTCCCAATTTTACTTTACTTATTTAGATTTACATTTTGGCCACTTAACAGACGCATAGAGGAGGTGACTTTTAAGAAGTGAACAAGGTCCTCAACATGAAGCAAAAGCTTCAAACCAATAAACTTTTTTTTTTTTAAACTGTGAATAACACTGCAGTAAACCAACAACAAATGCTTTGCAATACTTTCATTTGCATCTTTTTCAGGATTTAAATCTTAATTTCTGATGAAGAAGAAAAGGTTGGTGACATTAACAAGCTGGAAAAGCAAAACCCCTTCATTTGCTCAGTAATTTTACAAACAGTACAGTTACCTCAAAAAAAAAAAAAACAAACAAACAATGTGGGAGCACCAAAAAGAGCAGCTCCCAGTGGATTTCCTCCGTGGGAAATCCTTTCAGAAGGAGATCAGAAAACTGACATTTATGGCCATTTCACTGACATGTCAATTTTCAGACCTGGATAATTGCACAGCACCATTTTCGATCTGCAGTATTCGGTGAACAGCTGAAAAACGGACAGATGGGTCAGCTGTCATGAAGCTGGCTGTTGCTTCAGACGATAGCATAGGTTTCTCTTTACATCATCAGAGCCAATATAATAAAAATGTGTACTTTGACGGTTCATATACGGAAAACCAGCATTCTTGAGTTCATACATACCGGTTACACTTTTGTTTCATGATTATTTTGAAGAATTTTTAGAAAGGCTACAAACACTGCCACCCTGTTTTATGGTTGCCAAAGAAACCCCTCCCCAAAGACAGCACACCTGTTCAGCTGGACTATGACTATGATCA
Source organism: Albula goreensis (assembly GCA_022829145.1). Classification (NCBI taxonomy): domain Eukaryota; kingdom Metazoa; phylum Chordata; class Actinopteri; order Albuliformes; family Albulidae; genus Albula; species Albula goreensis. Next base: position 3,475,052 of record CM040743.1, read on the forward strand.
CTCACTGGTGCACACTATAGTCAATCAAACGATTTCCTGGTAAGACACCAAGCAGGCAACTCATCATGCACTCAATTTGGCAAAACAAACACATTATCCACTAAAGATTGCTGATGGCTGGCTATGAACGTGTAGTTAGCATGTGTACACTCTCACACACACACACACACACACACACATACACACACACACACACACATAGGCGTCATTTACGCTGGGAACACTGGGGACATGTCCCCACCACTTTTTGTCGTGGCCCATTTCGTCCCCACCACTTTTTGTCGTGGCCCATTTCGTCCCCACCACTTTTTGAAAGCCTTTAGTTAGTTGAACCTGTCGTTGTCCCCAGCACTTTTAAAAACAAACTGACGCCCATGCTCACACACACACACACACACACAAACACACACACACACACGCCTAAAGAAACAGGAACACAACTTAAAAACAGTCACACATTGAAACAGGAGCACACAAAGCAGTCTTTCTGATTTAAAAGCCCAACAAAGGTGTTATTATTTCTGAATGCTTTTATTGCTGAGAGCACATTGACACACTCTGAAAGGAACATGTGAGGCTTCACCTCCAGACTCTTCAGCTGAGATCTTCATTACAGCAGGGCCTTCTGCTCACACGGGGAAGAGCAGGAAGCCGCTGAAGGTGCTGCAGGGTCTTCTGCTCACCTGGGGAAGAGCAGGAAGCCGCTGAAGGTGCTGCAGGGTCTTCTGCTCACATGGGGAAGAGCAGGAAGCCGCTGAAGGTGCTGCAGGGTCTTCTGCTCACATGGGGAAGAGCAGGAAGCCGCTGAAGGTGGTTTCATTATCATTATCAGAATACAGCTTCCAGCCTGATGGGAGACGCATGTAGACCTGATCCCCCACCTCCAGCTGCAGCACGGCTGCGTTGGATATGGAATCTTCGCCTTCTGATGACTTTTGGCTGTCAACCGCATACATTACTTGCCCACCATTTTTATACAGGCAGGAACCTATGGTAATGCTGGACCCAAGTCCATAAGAAGTGAATGAGAAGTAGTAGACTCCTCTCACTGGTGCTGTGAAGATCCCTGTATCAGAGGAAAAGCAGAGAGATAAACACATACTGTCTCATATCACACACACACACAGGAGAGAGCTGCCAGTGAAACTGCTAAAATGAGCACCTCTGTTACCTGTGTGTTTGTACAGGTATACATGTAGATGGGTGTGTACTGTACCTGTAGCTGAGTTGTAGTGGTTGCCGATGTTGGCGATGACTTTAGTGTAGACCAGGGTGGTGGCTGAGCCATAGGGTCCTACATGCCCTGAACTGGTTAATCCAGCAGAGAACGCCACCTTTGGTCTGTCTGTAAATACAGTACATTTCAGTATTTGCATAAAAATTTTCCAAGAGATACGTCTTGTGAGATTCCCAGAATAATGAATAAAAATGGTTCACCTAAATAGTTAATTAAACAGACTTGAAAGTAATCCTCTTTAAAAAACTGTGATTGCATAAGAAAACAATGGTTGCATTTGAACTGGCAGGGAAGTTGCTTTTGCAGTATGATTTAAGCAACATCCTCTGGATGGGCGAGATTCTCCTTCTCTGGGAGATTCTGTGGTCATTTTAAACTTTGTTTGAGTCTCTACCACCTGATATCTACAGACTGAACATTATTTTAAAAACTGACATGCTGATATACTGACCCTCAAACAAAGCCACTCACATCCCTGTATTACCTGCAATGTGTCCCTTCAGTCCCTCCACTGTGGATTTCAGCTCCTCCATCACAGTTTTGTGTTCCTGCAGCTGGAGCTCAGTGGAGTTTGACCTGTCCTCCATGGCACTCAGATCCACCGCTTGTGCTGCAGTCACATACATGTAGAATATCACAATATGTTCACCTATACACAACAAAGCTAGATAAGCACATATGTATTTTGTATTTTCCAAAACATATTGTATATTACATTACCCTCATTCTCTCTCTGTAGCTCAGCCACCTGACTCTCACTGGTTTGTAGTCTGGCCTCCATCATTGTCAGTTCAACTGTAGTTCATATGAGAGGTTTGACATAATTAGTGAGACACAATGCCCAGAAATCAGATATTATAGCTTTTAATGCATTTTATACTGCTACCGAACAAAAAATCATTCAGCTCTTTCTTTTAAAAATACCTGTTGTGTTTCCCTTCAGTTCCTCCACTGTGGATTTTAGCTCCTCCATCACAGTTTTGTGTTCCTGCAGCTGGAGCTCAGTGGAGTTTGACCTGTCCTCCATGGCACTCAGATCCACTGCTTGTGCTGCAGTCACATGCATGTAGAATATCACAATATGTTCATATACATACTGATAAAACTAGATAAGTAAATATGTCATTTTAAATGACCAAAACATATATTACTTTAATTTACAGAGTGTTTATTCAAACTTAATAGCTGCATTGTCTGATGGATACCATTCATACTAACTCTGCTTACCAACCAGCAGCTGCTCTGTCCAGCAATAACTCTGTGATAGCACCTCCTGACATGTAATATTTTATTCCTGATTGGTTAGTCTTGTGTTGTCACACATCCCCCTGTGTGTGTGTTTGTGTGTGTGAGTGAGTGAGTGAGTGAGTGAGTGAGTGAGTGTGTGTGTGTGTGTGTGAATGAGTGAGTGAGTGTGCATGCACGTGAGTATGTTTGTTTGTGTGTGTGTGTGTGTGTGTGTGTGTGTGAGAGTGAGTGAGTGTGTGTATGTGTGTGTGTGTGAGTGTGAGTGAGTGGTGAGTGTGAGTTGTGTGTGTGTGTGTGTGTGTGTGTGTGTGTGTGTGTGTGTGTGCGTGTGTGTGTGTGTGTGTGAGTGTGTGTGTGTGTGTGTTAGACTGGGCCACCCTGTGTGTAATGGGTGGGTTTGGGAAGGGGATCCCAGTCTGCTCTGTGTGGATACAGAAGCCTGTTTTGGGTGCTATATGAAGTGTGTACTGTATGCCATAGCAAATAAACACAAACATGCCCTGGCCTACAACCCCAGGTGCTATAAAATAATATATTATCTTACCTTTATTCTCTCTCTGCAGCTCAGCCACCTGACTCTCACTGGTCTGCAGTCTGGCTTCCACAGATCCCAGTTCAGTCTTGGTTGCTCCCAGTTCTGTGTTTGTTGCCTCCAGTTTTGTCTTTGTTGCCCCCAGTTCTGTTTTTGTTGCTGCCACCTCACTACTCTGCTCCGTCACCATGTCTTTCAGAGCTAATATTGTACACATAAGAAAAATCAAAAGGCATCACTCACCAAAGATATAAATATTTTATTAATTAATAGCCAATTCATTAATTGCAAAAAAGATATATCAATTTACTCTCCATTCCAAAATTATTGTGCATTGGATTACCTTGATTCTCTGCCTGTAGCTCAGCCACCTGACTCTCACTGGTTTGTAGCCTGGCTTGCACAGATCCCAGCTCTGCCTTTGTTGCGTCCACTTCTTTCTTTGTTGCTTCCAGGTCTGTGTTTGTTGCTTCCAGGTCTGCTTTTGTAGCCCCTAGCTCAGCTCTCTGCTCCAGCACCATATGGCTCAGGACTAAAATGGACAACATGCAATAAGTCAATTGCTGACAAAACATTTTGAAGTTTCCATTATTTAACATTTAAAGTTTTCCAAGACATATTGCATTACCTTCATTCTCTATCTTCAAGTCAGCCACCTGACTCTCACTGGTCTGCATTCTCACCACCAACACTCCAAGTTGAGATGTTGTTTCTGCCAGCTCAACTCTCTGCTCAAACACCATGTCTCTCAGCTCCTTCAGCTCGGCCCAGAGTGCGGGTATGATTGTTGATTGGTTGATCTCTCTTTCTTCATTCTGAAGCTGCGCCCCAGTCAGACAGCAGCCCAGTAACACCAGCAGAACTACAGCGGTCCTCATTCTTCAGCTTAGTAGATTCTGAGACTCTGTCCCCCTCTTTATACACACAAGTCCTTGTTAAACATTACACTGCTGGATCACTGACAGGAGGAGTGGGGGGAGAAAAGTGACCCAGCACACTGTGATAAAGAGGGGAACACTATATCACCAGGTTTCATTACATAAAACAAATAAACTTTTATATAATATGTTTTGATGAGGACATGGGAGAACACACACCTGTTGTGCTTGTTTAAAGTTGTATTTTTCCACACATTTTATGATAAAGGCCAAAGTCTGATGCTATTTACACTTATGGAAATAAAATCCAGCACAGGTTTGTTTTACCTACAAAAAAACCTTTAGATCACACATTTTATATAAAAATCTGCTTTCTAATTTTTTTTTCAGTTTTTTTTTTTTTCAAAACTGCTACTGTGTACACACAATGGTCTTTATATTGTTAATTAAATAGAAAATATATACAAATACATACAGATATATTCAATCCATCATGTGGGTTGTTTTGAAATGATTTCTTACTTTAAGGTGATTTTAAGATGGTGAAAGGCAGGGAGACTGTTCAGATGGATTATGGCATTACACAAATTACCTTCCATGTCAATTAGACATGGATTAATTAATGTAATGCCTGAAATTCCAAAAATCATATTTGCCAAAGTCCATGCAAATAAATTACCCAGAGAATTATTTTAAGACAGTAAGCAGATATGAATGTGCATTGTCTGTGCCTTTCCAAATAACGTATTTGTATTCAAGTACACACATACTGAAGCAGTAATAAAGCTTCAACACTCATTCAGAGAAACACAGAAAATGCGCAGCTAGCCTGCAGTCTCTCACACACCTAAGCAGGGAAACACAATACAGTTATTCTGAATGAAAAGTCTTACAAAGATAGTTCTTTTCATTATGCATTTATTGAAGAGAGCTCATTGTGACGCTCTGAGAGGAACATGTGAGGCTTCACCTCCAGACTCTTCAGCTGTGATCTTCATTACAGCAGGGTCTTCTGCTCACATGGGGAAGAGCAGGAAGCCGCTGAAGGTGCTGTAGTTATTACTGTTATCATAGACCTTATACCCAGATGGAAGGAGCATGGAGACCTGATCCCCCACCTCCAGCTGCAGCACGGCCGCATTGGAGGCGGAATCATGGGAATCAGCATTTTGGTAGTCGTGCACAGTCACTATGCGCTCTCCATTTTTACACAGGAATGAATTCATGTAGATTTTAGTCCCCAAGCCATAGGTAGTGAATCTGAAGTAGTAGACTCCTCTCACTGGTGCTGTGAAGATCCCTGTATCAGAGGAAAAGCAGAGAGAGATAAACACACACACACACACACACACACAGGAGAGAGCTGCCAGTGAAACTGCTAAAATGAGCTAATGACACCTCTGTTACCTGTGTGTTTATACAGATATACATGTAGATGGGTGTGTACTGTACCTGTAGATGGGTTGTAGTGCTTGCCGACATTGGTGAAGACTTTAGTGTAGATCAGGGTGGTTTCTGTGTTGTCGGGTCCTACATGTTCTGCATCAGTTAATGCAGCAGAGAACGCCACCTGAGGACTCCCTGTGAACGCAATATATTTGCAGTTAAAACCTAGTCAGAGAGATGCTTTTCCAGATGACTGAAATGTGGATGCAGTTCATGATAAGGTAGGTAACATCCTACGGACCAAAGCCCTCCTTCCCTGGGTGACTGTAAGATCACATATACACCCCCTATAGTCAGCTCTGGCATCTTCAGAGTCTGAGTCTGTACTGCAGGTCCTGTCACGGCACTAAGACTCGCAATGGGCTGAATTCAATCAACATCGGTCCTTAACTTTGTCGTTCTAATAAATCCCAGTGTTTTCCCTTTTTCTACACATTTCAAGGAGCAAAATATTCCCCTCATCAAACCAGTGACAGTGGGAGGAATTATAAAACAGGTGAAAAGAAAACAAAACAGGTTTTAAAAAACAGGTTAAAAAGAAAATTCTTCAGAGATGATGGATATGCTAAATCATTCCAGAAAATTTAAATAAGAAATAATAGTAGTTCAACAGAAAGCTTTTAGCTTATTGAAAGGCTTTAAGGAATATGCAACCCATATATAATCACCATGAGCAAAGATAACCGCAAATTAGCTTCATATGAAGATAATGTAATTATGTATCTAACATCACTGGAGGAATCAGTACCAGCCTTACTTGAAACCATACATAGAAGATTTTAAGGGTATAGAACTAAATGAGAGTACATGCAAAAACAATGGCCACAGGATTAAAAATAACAAGGCGCATTAAAGATCAGCACATATTAAACTGGGATCAAAATAAAATTAGGCATCTTGGCGTTATAATTTCAGATGACCTCAATCTTTTTCAATCACTGCCATGTCCTCATACAGCTTTAACATATGGAGTGGAATGTTGGCAACTTGTATTTGAAACAACAGACAGCCTAGAATCAAATGCAAACAAACAATTAAGCTCCAAGAAAGGAGTATAAAAAAACCTACAGAATTATATTACTGCAGTGCAATGTAAAAATTCTGCAATCATTAAGAGTCTATCATTGTAGGCCTGATTAGAATGTGATAAGTACTCTTATATGGAATATCAAGAGCTATGATGCAAAATTAGTTAAAGTGGTTAGCATTTTTTTCCTGTTAACGAATATAAAGTAAGATATATCCTGTCATCTGGCTGTATAATTTATCTCATATTATATACGTGTATGAATATAATATATTTATGTATGTAAAATTTTTTCCATATTGGCTATTTTTGTTTTGCACCACAAACGTGTGTGTGTGTGTGTGTGTGTGTGTCTTGTGTCTGTGTTGTGTCTGTGTGTGTGTGTGTATGAGAGAGAGTGTGTATGTGTGTCTGTGTGTGTGTGTGAGTGTGTGTCTTGTGTGTGTGTGTGTGTGTGTGTGTGTGTGTTTGTGTGTGTGAGTGTATGTGTGTCTGTGTGTGTGATTGTCTGTCTTGTGTGTGTGTGTGCTTGTGTGTGTGAGTGAATGAGTGAGTGAGTGTGAGTGAGTGAGTGAGTGAGTGAGTGAGTGAGTGTGTGTGTGTGTGTGTGTGTGTGTGTGTGTGTGTGTGTGTGTGTGTGTGTGTGTGTGTGTGTGTGTGTGTGTGTGTGTGAGTTAGACTGGGCCACCCTGTGTGTAATGGGTGGGTTTGGGAAGGGGATCCCAGTCTGCTCTGTGTGGATACAGATGCCTGTTTTGGGTGCTATATGAAGTGTGTACTATATGCCATAGCAAATAAACACAAACATGCCCTGGCCTACAATAATATATTATCTTACCTTTATTCTCTCTCTGCAGCTCAGCCACCTGACTCTCACTGGTCTGCAGTCTGGCCTCCACAGATCCCAGTTCAGTCTTTGCCGCTCTCAGCTCAGCTGTCTGCTCCATCACCATGTAGCTCAGAACTAAAATAGAGAACATGAAATCAGTTAATAACTGACAAAACATTTTTGAAGTTCTATTGTAAAGATACATTGCATTATTAATATATTATTAATATATTCAATTATGTTCATTCTCTAGCTTCTGCTCAGCCAGCTGATTCTCAGTGGTTTGCAATTTGGCTTCCATAAAGTTCCAGTTCAACTGTCTGCAGCTGAAATAAAAAGGCAGATATCATCTCTGCCATTATGATAAAAATTAAAATAATATTCTCATAATCAGCCA
>CM040743.1:3487645-3565145 GCA_022829145.1 Albula goreensis
CTGTACTGTCCTGCAATAACTCCGCCTACCGGCCTATAGCTGTACTGTCCTGCAATAACTCCGCCTACCGGCCTATAGCTGTTCTGTCCTGCAATAACTCCGCCTTCCAGCCAATAGCTGTACTGTCCTGCAATAACTCCGCCTACCGGCCTATAGCTGTACTGTCCTGCAATAACGCCGCCCACCGGCCTATAGCTGTACTGTCCTGCAATAACTCCGCCTTCCAGCCTATAGCTGTACTGTCCTGCAATAACTCCGCCTTCCAGCCTATAGCTGTACTGTCCTGCAATAACTCCGCCTACTGGTCTATAGCTGTACTGTCCTACAATAACTCCGCCTACCGGCCTATAGCTGTTCTGTCCTGCAAAAACTCCGCCTTCCAGCCAATAGCTGTACTGTCCTGCAATAACTCCGCCTTCCAGCCTATAGCTGTACTGTCCTGCAATATCCGCCTTCCAGCCTATAGCTGTACTGTCCTGCAATAACTCCGCCTTCCAGCCTATAGCTGTACTGTCCTGCAATAACTCCGCCTGCACCGGATTATGGCTGTACTGTCCTGCAAAACTCCTGTAATTTCCCAATGCTGAAATATTTCCAGCCAAAATAAAATGTTTACTGTCCTGCAATAACTCCGCCTTCCAGCCTATAGCTGTACTGTCCTGCAATAACTCCGCCTACCGGCCTATAGCTGTACTGTCCTGCAAAAACTCCGCCTTCCAGCCTATAGCTGTACTGTCCTGCAAAACTCCGCCTTCCAGCCTATAGCTGTACTGTCCTGCAATAACTCCGCCTACCGGCCTATAGCTGTACTGTCCTGCAATAACTCCGCCTACCGGCACCAAGTATATTGCAACCCCAGGTGCTACAAAATAATATATTATCTTACCTTTATTCTCTCTCTGCAGCTCAGCCACCTGACTTTCCACAGCTCCCAGTTCTGACTTTGTTGCTTCCAGGTCTACTTTTGTAGCTCTCTGCTCCAGCACCATATGGCTCAGGACTAAAATGGACCACATGCAATAAGTCAATTGCTGACAAAACATTTTAAAGTTTCCATTATAAAGACATATTACATTACCTTCATTCTCTGTCTTCAAGTCAGCCACCCGACTCTCACTGGTCTGCAGTCTTGCCTCCAGAGCTCCCAGTTCTGACTTTGTGCATCCCAATTCTGACCTTGTGGCTGCCAGCTCAACTCTCTGCTCCATCACCATGTCTCTCAGCTCCTTCAGCTCGGCCCAGATGTCGGATTGAGTCGTTGATTGGCTGATCTCTCTTTCTTCATTCTGAAGCTGCGCCCCAGTCAGACAGCAGCCCAGTAACACCAGCAGAACTACAGCGGTCCTCATTCTTCAGCTTAGTAGATTCTGAGACTCTGTCCCCCTCTTTATACACACAAGTCCCTGTTAAACATTATACTGCTGGATCACTGACAGGAGGAGTGGGGGGAGAAAGTGACCCAGCACTCTGTGATAAAGAGGAGAACACTGTATCATCAGGTTTTATTTATAAAATAAATGAACTTTTATATAATATGTTCTGATGAGGACATGGGACAATACACACCTGTTGTACTTGTTTAAAGTTGTATTTTTACACACATTTTATAATAAAGGCCAAAGTCTGATGGTATTGACACTTACAGAAATAAAATACAGGTCTGTTTTACCAAAAAAAAAAAAAAGTCTGGCTCATACATTTATAACAATCTGCTTTTTTTCCAAAACTGCTACTGCATGCACATTATGTTCTTTATAGTGTTTATTCAATGGAAAGAATATATATTCACAGACACACACTCACTCACACATACACACACACACACACACACTCACTCACACATACATACATACACACACATACACACACTCACTCACTCACTCACACATACACACAGAATATATATTCAATCCATCAGGTGGGTTGTTTTGAAATGATTTCTTACTTTAAGGTGATTTTGAAGTAAAAGGCAGGGAGACTGTTCAGATGGATACATCAGGTGTTAGTAAATATACTGTATCACGCATCTTTTTCCTTTTTGCTTCCAGCGCTGCACATTTTCTTGATTCACATTCTTAATTTGAATGGCGTTACACAAATTACCTTCCATGCCAAAATAATAATTCATGTAATGCCTTACATCTCAAAAATTTCCAAATCCAAGGAAAAAAATAACCAGAATGTCATTTTAATACAGTAAGCAGATATGATAGTAACTGCCAAATGTTCCTCTTCTGTCCAAATGTTCCTTCTTCATATATATATGACTGCTCCTCTCACATTCCCCATGAACAGGATCTAACACTGCTGATCAGGAAGTACTTCTTTCATAAAGAGAGTCCTCAGTAAGAAAAACATCTCTGTTTTCTATTTTTATGGAAAGATAGCAATATGCATATGTTCACCTGCCAGGTAATTTTTTTTTCTTGATTAAGCAAATCACTTGTTTCTGTCAATGCCATATTAATGTCATAGATTTATGAGAAAAGAAGGCTAGGGTTCAGTCACACACAGACCTGTGTAATGTTCACACATATCAAAACACTAATACAGCTGAAGAACAGTCTCTCTCAAACACACTAAAGCAGAAGCAAGCCTAGAACACATACTGTATATGAACACATACACAGGCACACACACACACAGATGCACATACACACACACACACACACACACACACACACACACACACACACACACACACACACACACACACACACACACACACACACACACACACACACTTGCAGAAACACATTGAGAGTATAGGCCCATATACAGTGTAGCAGATACACATTCTGAGTCTTTGTCCTCCTCTTTAAAACACATGTCCCTATTAAACATTACACAGTAGGATCACTGAGAACAGCACTGGAAAAAAGACCAGGTAGCCAAGGACGCTGTTTTACAGAAGGGAACATTTTACGATTAGATTATTTAATATTAATAAATGTCCTTTTTATTCATTTCATGTTTTGGTGAGGACATGAGAGAATATACACCTGTTGTACTTGTTTATGGCTGTATTTTTGTTTATGAATGCCTTGGTTTACCTTAATAATGCTTCTGTCACATGTTTTAAATGCTCTGATTTGTGTCTGCTTTGGTATTGCATTGAATACCAAACGAGACACACAGCTGAATACAACCAGACAAACATAAACACACACTCACTCACACACACAAAAACTCACACAAGTAAACGCAAACACACAAGCACAATGCAATACAAACACAGTAAGACACACACCCACACATACCGAAACGCAGCATCTCTCTCTCTCACCCACACACACACACACACACTCACACACACATGCACATAGAAACATAGATAGAACAGCATCACAAAACCCAACAACACATGGAAATAATGATTACCTAACAGTTAAATAGTTATTGTTCTTCCGTGTTGATGACAAGTTGTCACATGGAAAGCAGCCAGCGAGTCTTTCTCTCTCTCTCTTACACACACATTGTAGGAGAAGTTAACTCCGTGGAAACCACACCCCCGTAACCATGGCGATGCACAGCGGTAGAAGGGTGACGGTTCCAGGCTACTGTTCTCCCTCAGAGCCACCATCCGTTAGTGTACTCAGTCATGTAGCTCACAGCTAAGCATGACACAGACATGTTGTAATACGGCACTGGGGACTTCAGAGCCCTCTAATGGGAACACCACCCGTCTCATTATCCCCATGGGTGATTCTTACAGCAGATTTATTGCAAAAAAAAAAAAAAAAAAATCATTTTGAACCCAATTTTTTTCATGAATATCAACGTGATTAGTTTGCATTCTAAATACACATTTCAATGTGAAAATATGATTTTCTAAAATTTTAGTGAATGGAACAAAGCACATTATCAGTGTTTTTGTCATCATGCATAGTCTATTTGCTCATTTATAAAAACAAAATGTATCAATAACTCCGGAGGGTAATGATTATGTTCATATTTCATCAAGAAATCAACATATTGCATAGATACACAGTACAGTAAAGGTCTGGTTTACCTGAAAAAGTCTTTCGTTCCGATCACATATTTTATCATTCTGTCCTTCACAAATTCACAAATTTACCAAACTGGATTTCAAACAGGCCAGTCTGAACTTCCTGGAAACAATTCATATAACATCCCATAATGGAAATATGAAATTGCTCCATTCAGAAAGGTATACCAGGAGGTTTTAAGCAGCATTTAAAATACATTTAAGGTGGTTTAAAGCAGTTAAAAGCATTTAAGGTGGCCTGTCTGTTTGTCTGTACATCTATCATGGTTCCCTTTCAAGCATGCATTCGTTTTTCATTTTATAAAAACACACATTATTATTATTTGTTTGTTTGATGGTTAATTTTTCTCTGTTGTGCATATTTTCCTGCGCAGAATCCCTCTGCCTGTTCCGCAACCTGGTTCTATCACTATGGCAACGGAGTGCGGCCCTTAAAAAACACACAGTGAGAGTCAGTCCACCTGCTCAAACTCACACGTCCCTATTACACATTACACCATAGGGTCACTGAGGGCAGAGCAGGAAAAAGGGGCTATGTGAGCAAGGACACAAGGACACAGTTTTAAAGACAGGAACATCGTATCATGAGATTATTGCATATTGTGTAATTTTACCTTTATTTAATATGTGGGAGAATATACATCTGCTGCATTTGCATAAAGTTGTATTTTTCCACACAGAGACCAACAAATCAAATACAATACAGTACAGGCCTGACTTACCTTAACAATATTCACTCAGATACCTTATTATGCTGTTTTTATAATTTCACAAACTTAACAAAGGATATTTATGTTTTTGTCCAACAGAGGAAATATGTATTTAATCTATTAGGGAAGGTATTTGATGTGGGAAATTATTTTTAAAAAAATGTAACATGATTTATGGGGAGTTACAGTCAAAATGACAGCCAATTATACATTTTCAAGGGCTTTCAAATTCACTTTTTGTTCAATGCTTAAAGCACAACGCAGTCTTGATTTAAATTAACCATATGTGATTAAGACAAATTAAAAAGAGAACAATTTCCCTGGAAAATTATAAAACAGACAGGACTGAAATGCTGTGGCTTTGAAGCAGAGAAATTCAAAGATCAGTGATCACCTCAAATCTACAAACAGGATCTAACACTGCTGCTCAGGAAGTACTTTCTGCTCAGTGTGTGTAACATCTTTTTAAGTCATGTATAAGAGGAGGAGGCCATTGGTGTGTTAAAGTCCAGCCTTGATTCTGTACTGGGTCCAGCCTAGATAGGCTGAACAGCCTGTTATCAAAATGATTTTCTTATATTCTGACTCATTCCTAAAGAGACACGGACAGGTCTTCCTTCGAAGTGTTTGCCCAGATTGACACCAGTGAAGGCCACGCCCACAAATTCATATTGCAAGAGCTCCTCATAGGACATAACCTCATCAGCTGATTTTGGGTGAGCTGCCCTATGTATAACCTGCCATGGAAGACTCTGAAAGTATGGTGGCCTCGAAAGGACAAACCCTGCGAATGCTGCTACAGTGGAGCATTTGGAGGATCTCCCACCTGACCTGAGCCAACCCCCGCAGAGATTCCTGCCTGGAGTATAGATAGATCACACCCTCCATCACTGACCTCAGATCAGTCTTTTCTTTCTTTTTTTATCCTCCATGCTAATAGCCGGGATCAAGACTACAGCTGGTTAAGACGACCTTAGGAGATCAGAAAGCCCAGGTTTGGATGAGGTCACGGTCATAATCTTACCTCTTTATAATTGTAGCTGTTCCTTTATGCCCTGACAGAGCATAAAGGAACAGCTATTGAGGCAAGGGGGCATAATATATTGCATATCAAACAGCACCGACTCTGTATACCACCATGATCTAAAGTCATATCAATATTCGGGCATTTAGCAGGCACCCGTACAAAAGTACACTCTTAAAAGCACTAAAAAGCTGAGAGAAGACACAATATAATACGCTGTGAGTGATCATAACCAAAATTACAGTAGTGGCATAATACTATGAGAATAGATCTTAACAAAAACCTAAGAATACAACAACAGATAGGATAAAATGAAAAATGAAAACCTAATATTGAGCATAGGATATTTGCTGCTGAGCTCAAACTTGCCAGATAACATGCAGCGCATGAACACCACTTAAAATAAATCTGTGAAGTTTTCTGGAAGAAGCCAAAAAAAAACCAAAAAAAACTCATCAGCATTTTAAAATGACCCCCTGGTGAGAAGAGTGGTTTTACCCAAACAATAACAAATTAGACCACAGTTAACGGTCCCCACAAGGCCAAAGTTTAACACTTTCACTGAGTTTAATATTCTTCCTGCATCAGCACCAGACAAAGGTGCATTTTGCAAAGGTGCGACCCTGAGGACTCATAATGCTCTGTGGCTTATGATATATTTATAACAGGGGTGTATAAACGAAGGCAGTGTCTGCTTCTGCGCGTTTCTGCGCGCCATTCCCACTTCAGCCCTTAATTATTTCAGTTATGCGATTTTGCATTTCAGCTTCATCTCTTAACGAGCTCACTGATTGACAGTCAAAGAACTATTTCTCATGTCTGCGCATGCACGAGAAACTCCACCGCGGCTTAACCTACGAGTGAATCAGCATTTGTGTGTGCGGCTAATTAGCTCATTAGGCCAAAGAAATCGGTATAAACTAAAAACACTGTGCACACAACACACTGATCCTCCAGAGCACACTTTGGCGGGAGAGCAGAGTGCTGAAACGCTGTAATTGCTCAGTGACTCAACGCAAAAGCACCGTCCAGGAGGCAGATCTGGACCAGAGGTGTCAACACATAGGAAAATCGTCCTAGGAGGAAGCCAGAAAAGTTACACTCGTACATTTGCAACCACAATATTCAAACCATCAATACCATGCAACTTCTCTGACCTGGATCATTGTGCAGCACAGTATTCATAGGATAATTCAGGTGGGATTTTAACAGACAATGTGGATGTGAAAGTACAACACTAGAGTGAGTGGTGCTCTCAGTCAAACTTTCACTTCCATCTCCATTTCCAATCACTGGAAATTTTATTAAATAAATCATTTCATTTAATGAAATTATTTATTTGTATTATGTAAAAAAAAAAAAATTCATCTTCTGTGCTTTAATACACAGTTACATGGATATGGATGAATGAGTAATTGAACCAGTTAAGCTAGCATTAACTGGCTGGACTGAAGCCCGCATACCCGTATCCCTCTGTGGCGCTGAGTTTGAGATTTCTGCATTACAGAGAGACTGCCTGAGGCTGGGACAACTGCTATACAGAGCTGCAGGACCTTGCTTGTTTAAAACAAACAGGATTATAAAGTTTTGTTTCCTTACAAAAGCACATCGGGTCCTTTAATAAATATTCATCAATGAGTGCAGATTTGCCCCTACAACAAAAAAGTGTGAATGAGACTTTTATTTCGGAAAAAGAAGCTCCAGCTATTCGCAGTAGTAGCCCATGCAACGGGATACCCATACCCAAATGGTTTGTGTACAGTTAAACACATCCCCACTTTTATTTACATATATAATAAAATCTGGCTTTGTATGAATTCTTCACATGATCCAGGCCTGGTATCGAAATGCGTTTGGTTTTTCTTTTATGAATGAAGTAAGAGATTCACAGCTAATGCATTCGAGTTTGTGGTATCTTAGGTGATGTAATGCAGAAGATTCTACGCCTTTCCTTTCAGGCGCGTGGCTTACCTCTGCCGGCTGCGCGCGGACGAACGCATTGCACTGCAGCCAGCAGTCAACCAGCGATCAACCAGGACCACCTTTTGAAAATAATGAGTGCTGTTTTTCAAAGTATTATTAGGAAAATATCTGCATATCTAAACTGTATTATTAAGCACACAGTACATAAATGGACAGCACCGAGCACGAGCAATTAGGGATTGTAGCCTAAATTCCAGTTTTTAAAATAAAAATCTTGACTTAAAGGGGCCATTCAAAGTCACACCACGTAAAACAACTGCCCTTTCGAGGCAGTGGCTAGCCCATTCAGCGCCACGGGGCGTTGAAAAGCTCCGTGCTTCATTGGCGCTCGTTTATGCTGACAGCAATTTAACCATTTAGTCTTCATTACATAATTCCTAACTCATTCATTTTATCAACATGACAAATAGGAAATCAAATGTATAATTTTTTTATCATGCATGCTATGTTCCTTCGTAAAGACAGGGCAACGCCAACCACTGCCGATATATAGTAAGCAAAGTAAAAGCTGTGCATTTAGTATAGTCACCGAATACACTTATTCAGACCACAACACTGAATACTGACTCAGACAAGAAATTACGCCAAGTCACTATGGCAACAAGGGATACAATATATCTCGAACTTGCTGCTCAGCCTCTTAAACAGCGTTTATTAAGCATGTACCCAGGTAGCCAGGAAACCGCGTTAGTCATTTCGCCACAGCTATCGTAGATTTTTTTAGCACCCACAGTGCATTTTAGACTGTGCATCGATAGCCTATATATACCCATCACCTCAACATTGCACTTATGAAACACCTCGGTTGTGACCGGCGGATCATTCTACGGCGGGCTGGATTTCTCACACAGTGCTTTTCCAATTATGTAACCGTGACCGCCTGATTCAGCGGCGGTCTGAAAAATGTAACTTTGCATAATTACAGTCATGCTCCTTAATCACAATTACAGCAATTAGGATTAGTGTCATCTGCCCATATCAGTCAATCAACACAGCCAGCGAAACCCAGCAATCTTACACAGGTTATAATGCAACTGCAGCGTTCATTCAACCTCAACCAGGGAATATTGGCATCCAAATCGAGGACTTTTCAGGACAGTCAGGACAGTTGTAAAATATGAACGAGTCCATTAATAAATAAAGCATAATAATAATACAAAATAATGATGATAACAACCGTCACACAACTTACTTTACAAAGAATTTTTTTCAACACACGGCCATAAAAACTCAATGGGTATTTGGCTCCAACACAAGCACACACACACACGCACATACACACACACACCTCAACACATATGCCTGCATGGCTCCAAAATGAATAACCAGATACCGCTTTGACCAGCTATTGCTGAACCCTGCAAAAACATATAGGTTATTTACTCTGCCTTTTCTTTCGCACACTGAAACCAACCGCAACCGCGGGACGCTAGAATGCCGCAGAACTATTGCCCGTATGTTAGAGAACCAGAAGCATGTAGAAGACACGTGTGTTCCTACCTGTCTCCAGGTTGAAGGAGATCCGGGCCTCGGCGAGGTAGGGGGTATCGCTCTTGGACCGGACTCTCCTGATGGGCCGGCGGTCTGTCTCGTCCTCCGCAGGGGCCGCCATTAATTTCAGCTGGGTCCAGCGGCGGCTGGCTGGTGCGGAGAGACACAGCGCCACTGCCGCTCTGGGAAAAGTCGAGCGTTCTGGAGAGAAGAGAGACGGAGAGCGCGGCGAAAACCGAGACGCTGGAAACAGTGGGGCGTGAAGTACAAAATCCCCGCAGCTACAGGCTGAACGCATAGCAACCAGAATTAGGAAGATCCCACCCCTTCTACTACTGTGTGTGAACTGTGCCAACGCGACAGTCATGTCAGACGGAATGAGATGCATAGTAATTTATAATAAGTGTCGTCAGAACAAATATCTCGTTCGTTACGTGAATGGTTGGGAAATCTATTCATGGATGAGTTTGAATGATAAATCTGATGTATCTATATCACATATTATATACAGATGTATATAATAATAATAATAATAATAATGGCGACAGTATTATGATTACTATTATTTATTATTATTATTATTATTATTATTATTATTATTATTGAGTTCTGATACAATCAAACAATTAATACCTTCAATTTTATGTTATGACGTTATGATACGTCACACAGCGTTGTAATTGCCTAATTCTAAAGCATTTTGTCAGATTTTTTTGTGTTTTTTTTTTTCAGAATGCCGCAAAAACAAAACAACTTGGTCCATTCTCATTTTTATGTTGACGAATTTAATGCACATAGTGCTCACATATGTTCGTAGTCTTGAAAACGAAGGTATGGAGCTGAAAAAAATCAAAAGAATAGGCCTAAACCAGCCATTGGAAGTGACAGACTGAATATTCAAGATCTCTCACGGGTAGGCTACTGCCTTTTAATCCCTCTTGACTATGTAAAGACTTCTGTGTAACACAATTGCCGACGGCATGGCGTTTTCAAGTGCTGTGCCGGCCGGTTTCTCATTCATAACTAAAGTCTAATGAGATGTTGCCACCTAGTGGTAAGACTCATGACAACAGATAAAATGTGTCTGTGATTTAGGGATTAACTGTAGGTACAGAACCACTCCCACCAGTCCGTGAAATCCTCGCACAAAACGCTAAAGCACAAATACAAATTAAGTGTGCACTGCTAACTATGCTAAACCGGGTTAAAATGTACGTCCTGGACACAGCCCCTAAAATACAGCTCCAGAGTTCAAATGCTCGTGCAAGGTAAATCATGATGAGAAATGTATAACCATGAGTACAATAACCAAATAAAATAAAATATTGCAACATAAGTTAGGGCCAAGATGCAGTCTAAAGAGACTTGTCAATAGTGTATATAACTGTCACATTGTAAGATTAGACAAGTAAAATCTTGATATGAGCCAAAGTCAGACTGTATGATCTTTTTCTGTTCAGTTTAAACACTGTGCAATTGACAAAGACAAATCCACAGAGTCCTTGGTGCAGCTGGTTACTTCTTCTCCTCTTCCACATGTTGTTTGTTTACATTCCGGCACACCAGTATGCCATGTTCCCATTGGTCAGTCACAGGGATTAGGTCCTCACACAGACCACAATACATGGCTAAGGTTTCAGATTTATGACAGTGGGATACAAGTGGAATTTTCAGTGAACCACTGGACAGAATGCTGGGTTACTCACTCTGCCATGCTTCAGTCTGTCTTGTGGCAAAATCATCACACCAGACATCTGAAAACCATTCAATCTGAACCGAATGTGTGACTACTTAAAGTCTATCATGTTTATGTGGTTACAGTACTATGGTTCCTTACATCCATGTTTAAATTGCATTAAAGGCATTTATCAGATGCTCTTATTCATTTGCAAAGTGCAAATGAGTGGTACAAAGAGTGCAAAGATAACTCTAGAGAGGGGTAAAGTCCCAAGTGCCAAAGGTGACAGCATAGATAAGGACCAATTTATTCATTTTCAATTCATTTAATTGTATATGATGAGATTTATGAGAATTTTAATGACGTTTAAATAGAAAATTATTTTTTTAACCAGGCCATGCCAGAGGAATCAGACTAAGACTTTTATGCCTATTTAATCACATTCTCTTATCATGTCTTTTTTTTTTTTTTTTTTTGGTGTGTTAAGAGGTTATGCATAAGACTGCACACCCTGTCAGGCCAAGCACCCATTAAAAATGTAACACATACTTCTCTTTACGTCAAGGCGCAGCTCGAAATACCGCTATTACTTAACTTTGTCTTTGGAGGTTTGTTGATCTTTCGGCAAAGCAGCTTATTTCCTTTTCCCTTCGCACGGGCATGCGTTGCCTTCCCTGCTTGTTTTACGACGCTTTCTGAAGTTTTACGGCATCGATGAGGCAAGGCAATTAGTGCTTGTGGAGAAGGAGGTGGGTGAAATGTCAGCGCTGTTTGCAAATTCCGAATAAACCATGTAATTAATTGCGGACTACAGGATTTCATGGATAAATTGCAGTTAATGTATTTGTTTGAAGTGTTAAAAGCTGTATCCTGTGGTGTAGCCAGCAAATTGGGTGAGTAGCAGCGAGAGTAGAATGGCTAGCTAACCTTAGCTAGCTAGCTGACAAACTCAACCGCTGTTTTCAGCGCCCGACGCGTAGGTAAATAGCCCAAGTTTTACACTCAGTACAATAGGTTACATGCTAATTTTGCATGCTCACATTAACTTTCAGATGTACGGGGAGGGGATGTTGAATGCTAGTGAACGTAATGTGGCTCTGTCTGGTGTTATCCGTCGTTAAACTTCACAGTTTTCCGAGCTAGTCAGCTGTAGGTAAAATGCTGCTGACTTGCTGCTGGTCAGGTAGGATGGCTGTATCTTATATCAACGTACCAAACCAGTTTGACAGTATTTTTCAACTTAAACAATGGAAAGCTGACCCAGATTACCGTAGAGGCAGTCGTTTCTTCATGGTTCATGTAATTCAGGAAGATAGTTTCATAAGAATCAGGCACGTGTGCAAAATGTTTGTACACATAAACCAGTCTGAGCGAACGGAGGATTTATACGGAACAAACTGCACACAGCAGTCCTTTAGATGAAGAACAGGCTGTGTTGTTAAGTTATGGTGCAAAAATGAGTTCATTTAACACGTTTTCAATGAGATAGTAGGCTAATGCCGAACGCGATGCTTTTCGCATCTTCTGCTGTCCTGCACAGTTACCAAATCACTTGGATATCATGTGGGTGAAGCGACATTTAAATAGCGTAATAGGGAGTGTAGATTAACTTCAGTATAAAACAGCAGGAGTGACAGTGGCACTCTGCCCAACCAACGCGTTAAAAGTGCAGCCATAGATTACATAGACAGTCAATTTAACACAGGTTTATCTCTACCAGTTGTAATCTAGTCCAGTTTAAAAGTAATTTAGGAATTTGAGGGGGAGATAAGGCAATGCAATTCATTGCACTACATATCGAAGTCAAATGTCTCCATCCATCAATATCAGTTTATTTTCAATGTGAAAATATAAGAACAAGAATAGATGGAAGCGTGGGGCTAAATGCTAACCTACTTTATTGTTCTTCTGCAGAAGTTTGAAGCAGCCGTGATGATTCTTGGACGGTGCTCACCCCTGTGGCTGGTACCTAAAGGGCGTGCTATGGTGGGAAGCTCCCTGGCCAGACAAACGCATACAACGGAGAATGCTCGCCCTAGCTCGGGTAAGCTGGGAGCGATTGGATGGCGAAGGGATGTTTCCCAACCCCGGCTTTTTCCTTTGCTGGGACACTGATCAAACGGGTGTTGAAAAGTAGACGTAAATAATTAACTAGTATTTGAACATTTGTTTGGTTTGCAACATTGAACGAGTTAAATTACACGAGTTCATTTGATGCATTATTCCCGCAGATATGTCTGAATTTCGAAAGGCGTTTTCCAAAGCGAAGCACATAGCCGTGATCACCGGCGCTGGAGTGAGCGCTGAAAGCGGCATACCCACGTTCAGGGGAGCGGGAGGCGTGTGGCGGAAATGGAAAACACAGGTAGGGAACTTCCGCAGTATATCCATAATTCAGATTGTTCTAGGTCCGTTATTGATCCAGAGGTTCAAGCGTGTTACACGTCAAAGGGCAAGATAGGTCTTTGGACTTTTTTTTCACCATATTTTTTTGGAGCTCAGTGTTGGAGAGGTCTGCTTTGCTCACTTCCCCCTGTCAGCAGATTTATCTCAAAAAGCAGCTGCTGGTTGGCAAACAATTGCATAACTAAAACCACAATTATCAGTTGAAAAAATTGCTAGTCAGGGTGAATTGGGGCTGATGAAAGCCCGTTCCTATACACACGGAAAAGACACAGTCTGAGCTCTTTGAAGCCTTATTAATGATTGGGTAGTGAGATTTCACTGGACCGAAAATGGGAGGAGCTACCATACACAGTGATTCTATGACTTGGACCAATGACTACATTGGCTGTGGAGAGAAACATTTGTGATTGGTTCAGGTGACAGTTGACTGTAGCTCCACCCTAACAAGGGACCACAAAACCTCATTAATCAACAATTTCTTAGAATACATTTTGAGGGACTTTTTTTTAAGCTCCTACTTCAGGGTGGGTACTCTCCCAGCACAAGGGGAACCTTGAGTGACACAAGTGTACGGTGATTGGTCCGGATGTAAGCGTACGTTGATTAGTCAAACACATGAGCCAGTGCAGCACTGGCGACCACCATTTTTAAAAAAACCGCGCAGAAATGATGCTAGTATGCTAACTCCCGTCTTGCATCACTTCAGCGTTCCTGGTGGCGCAAGTGCAAACAGAAAAAAGCCCTTGAAGTTTCGTAGTTCTCGGGGAACCTCCCCAGTGGATAGTTCCTCTCAGAAAAAGTCCCCAGAACTGTTTTGTCTGAAAGCACCTTGACACAGGTTTACAGTGGCAGAACTAGAAACTTGATATTTGGCTTTCAAGAGGTCGCCACAGCAAACTGGCAAAGTAGCAGACTTCCAGCCAAGGTACTTCTCTTGGACTGTTAAAAATGATAGCGTTAATGAGCTTGACCCTCCCTGTGCCCTCAGGACCTGGCCACGCCTGAGGCCTTTTCGCGGAACCCGTCGCGGGTGTGGGAGTTCTACCATCACCGGCGGGAGATGGCGCTGGCCGCCAGGCCGAACGCGGCGCACAAGGCCCTGGCCGAGTGCGAGGCGCGGCTGAGCCGTCAGGGCCGCTGGGTCACCATCATCACCCAGAACACAGACGAGCTGCACCAGCGCGCAGGGTCCAAGCACATCCTGGAGATCCACGGTGAGGAGAGCCCAGGCCGGGCCTCGATGCAGGGGGCTGGGGAGTGGGATCTGGGGGCTAGGGGAGCTGGTCCTGGTCCTTATTCTAGAACTGTGGTTCAAGTGTCTCATCATGGTACCACAAACTACACCTAGCTTCTGGGACTCCTCATTGTTCTGGATGACCCACAGTTAGGACAGAGTGGGGCCGCAGTACAGGGGGCTGGGGCCATGCCTGGATTATGGACTTGCACTAGCTTCTGGGTCTCATCATAGTTCTGGACTATTACTGTTTCTAGTAGTGATCGTATTTGTGGTGTCTCTTCTGGTCAAGTTCTGATGCTGGTACCAGTTCTGGGGGTGGAGGCGGGGCTAGTCTTGTTTCGGGTTCTCATGAGTTCTGTGCTGTTTGGGCTGCCGCTCGGGTTCTGGTGTTAGTGCTAATTCAAATTTTTTTAATATGGATTCTGCTCTTGGTCTAAGTGTAGTTTTAGCCCTGGTGTATGAGTGGGCGTAAGCACTGAGTTCCATAGGTGATGCTGCTGTCCTTGTGGCTATCATGTCTCTGTTACTGCTGCCGATAACATGTCCTTATCACAGTGCGGTGACTGTGATCCTTCTTTACTGTCCCCTTTAAATGGTGTTTCACAGAGCAGGATTAAAGAGTTAACCGTCCACCGTGTTGTAAGCGTTATGAAAACAAAGCACATTTTAAAACCAATGTCAAAATATTTACAAGTTAGTCGGCTAACTCCTTTAAATCCCCCACTGATATGTGCTGCTCCCATGGTGTTACTGGAACTGTGGTTTTACAGTATAACAGTACAGCGTTCCTATTGTGTGTCACCACATAGTCGGGAGTCTTAAAGGCTGTTCACACTTGCTAATGTTCCAATCCCCTGTCCAATTCATGAGTGTTAGTAATGAAGTGGGTCAAATGGCAGTTTCAGAAGAGCGTGTTATTTTCCTATATCTCTGGGATGTTTGTGTCTGGTGGACCCTGGAGTTCAGCCTGAAATTGGTGAATGTTTACCCACGTTCGAACACACACACACACGCACACACACACAGCTGTAACTGTTAAACCCACCTATGGAGACGCCACCACTA
Source organism: Albula goreensis (assembly GCA_022829145.1). NCBI lineage: Eukaryota > Metazoa > Chordata > Actinopteri > Albuliformes > Albulidae > Albula > Albula goreensis. The sequence continues at coordinate 3,503,249 of CM040743.1, forward strand.
TCACTAGTGCTGCTGCTGCTGCTTTTGACACTACTCTTATTGTTGCTGGTTGCTAAGCACTCCTGTTGCATTGTGGGTCATGTAGTTCTGTGATGCAGAATTGTACTGGTCCCCCAGTTCTTTCCGGCTATGCCCAATTCCTTCCACCTTGTCTGAGTCGAGTAAATAACACAGTGACCTGAGATCTGACGGCCTTCGTTTGCCCTGGTGGTGGTATTGAAATAGCAGAGGATTATGCGAGTATACATAGCAAGCACCCTTATCCGGAGAAATTACCGCAGCTTATGTTGTTTTGCATACAGTCCGTTTAACCAGTGTTAACTTATACCTTTGCTCAAGGGTTCAAGGGCAGTTTCTTACTTGGGTTAACTAAGGCGCTTGGCTTGACTGAGGTGACCCAGGCCACAATAAGATCAGTGTAGCCGCTGGGGTCTCATCTCTACGTTGCTCCCAGGGGGAATGGCCCCTGGTTAGTCCAATGAACCGAATTAGCTTTAGATAAAAGCATCAACTAAATTACTGCAATACAATGTTCTTGGGATCTTGTAGCTTCTGTGTCACAATCCCAGATCCCTGTGGATCCTCAGCACATTCATTGGAAGAGGGCGCTCTTGCCCAGGGGCAGGATGTAATACCAGTAGCTATTACTCTGCAGCTGCTGGGTTTTTGGTAGTGCGTTATCTTTATTTTTATCATGATCAGTGAAGAATCTGCTCTCCATTGAGACCTTGTGTTTGAGTACTGCAGTTGCAGACCGTATATTCCTGTTAGCTTTGTCGTGGCTGCTTTGTAAAGTGAACCCTGTTTCACTGCAGGAAACCTCTTCAAAACCAGGTGTGTGAGCTGTGGGGAGGTGGAGTCGAACCACAGGAGCCCAGTCTGTGCAGCACTTCAGGGGAAAGGGTATGTGAGCACCTCCACCAGCCCTCCCATGTTAGGCTCATAATGATGACAGCATAACTATGCGCATGGTCAGTTACTAGCGCTGGCTAGTCACAAGCTTCACTGGTCAGCTTCATAACTGTGACATCATAATTATGAGCCTGATTACCTTCTGTCTCCATTGTGACATGACACTGCCCTACTTAAGAGATAGTTTTGCTAATAACCCAACAGGTTCTTGCTACGTTTGATCTCATGGCAGAACTCAATGTTAAAAAGCCAATTGGTGGTTCTTGTGTTATAATTGTAGGCAGAGGCAAACTTTTCTGAATAAACTAAACCTACTCTCAGTCATATGGGAGCTCCAGTAAGCCTATAGGCTGCCTGTGACAAATGCTGACTAAATCACCAGAGCACTCCAGCATAACTAATATGAAAGGAATTGCCAGGAATGGATGGTGTGATTTTTTTAAAATGTATATTGTGTTTTTATTTGTTTCAGGGCTTTTTAACGTTTTTTTTTTTTTGTGTGTTCAGTGACCCAGACCCAAACACCAGCGACGCCAGCGTTCCAGCAGACAAGCTTCCAAGGTAGGCATCCTTCCTCCCCCCCCTCCCTGCTCATCCTGTTCAGAACCCGGCTCAGAGGGGGAGCCCATCTGCTTCTGGCCGGCGCAAGCAACCGAACAGCACAAATAACTGTTTACTGTGTATGCGTTATGCATAAAGAAACAGGATTCATTTATTATATACTTATCTAATCAAGAGTGAAGGGTACCGTAAACGTCAATGTATACAATGATGTAGCGATAGTGAGTAGCAGTTTGTTAAATTGTATATTTAATTACTGGTCAGAACTGGGTCCATAGAGCCCCCCAGTGTCTCATTGAGAACGTGGCAGCATTGTGGATCTGCGTTAGTTATTATTGTGACTGCCGTATGGACTAAAGCCTGGTGTTGGAGGGCAGCGGGGGCTGCAGCCGGGTTCCCGTTCTTCGATCAGTCAAAGCACCTCATTTCACAGTTCACTCACTTCATCGGTTGTGGGATTTTTGGTTAAAACAAAACTTCACCAGTATTTATCCACAAGGTGGCAGCAGAGTAACTAAATCATATGGTTAGAAAGAAGACGATAGTACATGAAAACCAACACAGGTCAAACCTTTTTGTTTATAATAAAAACTTGTTTTTATTCTTTTCCTTCATTTCTTAGTTATGACAGTGTCATGATCTGGCATAATTTAATAACAGCAATCAGCTGTTTTGATTTTAAAAAGTACTGCATGCACAGAAGTGCTTAGATAATTTTCCCCCACTCCTGGACAGATGGCACCTGGACTCATTAGTGTTCTAGAAGTTTTGTTAGTGTTCTAATTAAGAGATGAGACAGGCTGTCAGTCTCCAGCAGTGGGACCCGTTAGTTCAGCCCCGAATAATTTCAGGTTTGCAGTGCATGCGTTTGATGCTCTGTTTCTGTTTTGTGTGTAACTTCAATATGTTGTTTTATTGGCAATTTGAAAGCCACCGTGTGTGTGTATGTATGCGTGAGGTGGTTGTGCACACATGTTTGAAAGCGTGTGTGTTTCACGGATGAACATTTCAAATGTGTGCGAGCGTAAGGTTAAAAGTGTGTGTGTGCGCACGCGCAAGCTTGTTTGGGGCAGTTTGTTCAGCCGTTGTTATCAGTTCCTCCATCTTGAAGGTCTTGGATTTTTCCAACATCATCACTGATATTCACTAAAGCTGAGTCACACAGCAGCTAAGTGGATTCAAACCCGCAGCCCTGTGTTGACCTCGTTATCCCTGCTGCTTCACAGGTGCGAGGACGACGAGTGCAACGGCCTGCTCCGGCCGAACGTGGTCTGGTTCGGTGAGACGCTGGACTCAGACATCCTGACCAAGGTGGAGGAGGAACTGGGCATGTGCGACCTCTGTCTGGTGGTGAGCGCTCCTTCCGTTTTGGTCTTCTTTGTTTGTCTTCTAACCACTGTTAATATCTGGGATCACGATTCCCAAGACTGCCTGGCTTGTAAAAACCACTGTTAATACATTGCATTCACATGAAAAACTGTGATTTCATGCAACATAGGCCCTTTCTGTTCATTGCACATGAGTCAGCTCCATTCCATTGTTTTCATTTTACATTAGTTGGCTCCATCTATGATTATACATTACCTCCATGTCAGAGTGGGGATGGGGATGGTTGAGGTGCGGTTTTTGTTTGATTTCTCCGTCACTGGGAGGCTGGACAGTGTAGGTCCTGCATAGCCGCAGGTGAGTGTGGTGTCCCAGGGTGGCCGGCCTGGTTTTGGGCCGTGTGCTGCTCCTGCTGTTGGCTGCTGATGAAAGGAGGTTCTGCCCCCCTCCCCCCACAGGTGGGCACCTCCTCCATCGTCTTCCCGGCGGCCATGTTCGCTCCGCAGGTGGCTTCCAGGGGCGTCCCCGTGGCGGAGTTCAACACGGAGACCACGCCCGTCACAGACAGCGGCCTGTCACGTGAGTGTGAGACGCCAAAACCTGTCTGACATGAGGAACCTGTGCAGGGAGACATGCCCAGCGCAACAAACGACAACGAAACTTGGATCAGTGAGGTTTTTGCCTCAATCCTCTGATTGGCCAAAGTGTCCACACCCTTGTATCTGAGTCAAGGACGTGTCACTTGATGACAGACTTGCAGACACTGTGTGTGACATGCCCAGTGTTACCTGTCTGACAGACCTGTGTGTGAGACATGCCCAGTGTTACCTGTCTGACAGACCTGTGTGTGAGACATGCCCAGTGTTACCTGTCTGACAGACCTGTGTGTGAGACATGCCCAGTGTTACCTGTCTGACAGACCTGTGTGAGACATGCCCAGTGTTACCTGTCTGACAGACCTGTGTGACATGCCCAGTGTTACCTGTCTGACAGACCTGTGTGTGAGACATGCCCAGTGTTACCTGTCTGACAGACCTGTGTGTGAGACATGCCCAGTGTTACCTGTCTGACAGACCTGTGTGTGAGACATGCCCAGTGTTACCTCTCTGACAGACCTGTGTGTGAGACATGCCCAGTGTTACCTGTCTGACAGACCTGTGTGAGACATGCCCAGACCTGTGTTACCTGTCTGACAGACCTGTGTGTGAGACATGCCCAGTGTTACCTGTCTGACAGACCTGTGTGTGAGACATGCCCAGTGTTACCTGTCTGACAGACCTGTGTGTGAGACATGCCCAGTGTTACCTGTCTGACAGACCTGTGTGTGACATGCCCAGTGTTACCTGTCTGACAGACCTGTGTGTGAGACATGCCCAGTGTTACCTGTCTGACAGACCTGTGTGTGCCCAGTGAGACAGACCTGTCTGACAGACCTGTGTGACATGCCCAGTGTTACCTGTCTGACAGACCTGTGTGTGAGACATGCCCAGTGTTACCTGTCTGACAGACCTGTTTCTCAGTGCGTAGGCTGAGCATATCACCTGTGCTGCTTCTGTTCCAGGTTCCACTTCCAGGGTCCCTGCGGTACCACGCTGCCCCGCGCGCTGGCACGCCATGAAACCGAGGTCATCTGAGGGCCAAGGGGCGTCCATCCTAACCACCCCACCCCCGACCAACACAGAGACCAACATCTTGTGATAGTGCTGTTTACGAAATAGGTCTAATGGCCGTGCTATGCTGTTTGTGTGTTTTCTTATGTACGTAGATGTTGATGTGTATGTGTTTTGGTAGGTGTTTGTATGCCTTTGAGTGTGCGTACGTGAGTGTTTATAGTATTGCGTGCGTGCGTGTAGTATTGGTGTGTGTGTGTGTGTGTGTGTGTGTGTGTGTGTGTGTGTGTGTGTGTGTGTGTGTGTGTGTGTGTGTGTGTGTGTGTGTGTGTGTGGTATTGGGGGCAGATGCACATTACACTTAACTGGATTCCTCGGAGCACACCCTCACTGCAGCCAGGGTGTAGCTTCAGCACTTTGTCAGTAGGGGGCGGTGCTAGGTGCTTGTGGTGGAGGGCATGATGCAGCCAAGCGCTAAAAGGTGCAGCATGTGACTTAGGGGACGTTATTTTTACTGGGGAAAGGGAACCTGTGATCAGGTAAATGCTTTAACAGTCCTGTACCTCCCAGGTGCTTCTGCTGTGCCTTACATTTTGGGGAGATTTGAGTCTGTATATGTGTATGTTTACACATCAATGGACATGCATATGTATATACGTATGTGTGTGTGCATAATTACATTTTTATCAGAAAAATATAAGTTGATTCAGTGGAAACTTTCTGGAATCCGAAGATTGTATGAATAAAGTGGTGATGTCAGTGTTTACAGCACGTTGTAGTACAGGGAGTAAACAGCGCTGGGTTTGCATTAAACAATGGTACGGTTCACCAAAGGAGCCTTAACTAAACCAGTCTGTGCAGTAATGGCTGGAAAATGTCAGCCAAGTCATTAAATAAAAAATAAACTTCATCTTCGATTGTACAACTTCAGGAAAAGGAAGAAAAACTGTCTTAAAACGTTACATATTAGACAAGCTCTAGTCATGCAATATTTTGAATAAGTGTGTAGTAACACAGCTGTAGAGCTTGGATAGCATACAACTGCAGATGCAAGCTTTGTATTCATGTACCAACTTAATGGCAGTGGTGGAGATGCAAACTTTTTTCATATCATAATGTAGATCACATTGACCGTCCGTAGTGTAGCAATGGGGATACACAGAATGTTTTTAATTTTAAACAGTCTTAATCCAGTACACTTATCTCCATTAAGGCAGTAATATTTTCAATAGGGCTATTTAGTGCCATGATGGAACAGAGACTTACAGGCACTGTGGCCCTCCAGGTCCAGGGTAGAGTAGCCCTGTAGGTACTGTAGTCCTCCAGGACCAGGGCAGAGTATCCCAGCAGGGACTGTGATTCAGTGTTTGTAGTAGCTACTCTGATGTTTTGGTCACAGTAGCTACTTGAAATTTTTTTTCCCCCCCTTACTGGATCTTGGGATCAGTCCGTTTTGCAAATCTCTGACCCCAATTCCTCCCCTGCGGTCAATGTCAGAGCCCCCATTCCACAGTGTAACTTAAATAAAAGTGGCCACATGATTAAGACCTGCACTGAAAATGTCTCAAGATGGAAGCAAAGCATTCACATGTTCTGTCACACTGCCTCATCTGTGAAATACTGCTATATGCTAATAACGGCCTTACGTACCTGCTGTGACCTTTTACCTGTAAATATGACATGACCTTCACTTCCTCAAAGCTGGATATGCAAGAATATTACTGTCTTTATTTAAACATGCCTACTTTTTTTACATTCAGTACAGCGACAGTGGTTATCTATCACTGTTAAGTTTACTTTGAGTTGTGTGCATTTTGAGAACACTAACAGGGAAAAATATTAATGAATGTGTATAGTCTTTTGATTTTGCTTGATCATAAACATTCCAAAAGAAATGGACCAAAACAATATTTTTTTCCCAACCTGTCTTAACATTTCGGTTTTGATGGATTAGCCTTTTTTTTAAAAAAAAAAAAAAACATCTCTCTTTCATATTTTTACATAAAATGCTTCTATGGTTATAATCTCTTGCAATAAAAAGAAAAACTCACTGCTTTTGTCAGCTTGGTCTTTGTTCTGCGGTTGTCTGAGCTGAAGTTAATCACGTTTAGAGGACAGAAACCTTGATTATTTGCGGTTTCATTTAAAATTGGGAGAAGGTATTGCATCACTAACTCAGATTAGGCAAATGACCGCATCCGATAAAAAATCAAAAACATTTTTGATTGGTTGAAGCAAGTCAATGACTGACAGCTCATTGCAGCGTCTTAAAAAGATTCATGAAATCTCATTTCAACCATCACCAGTTTCTAGGCTGGTAGTCACAACTACACATTGTCCTTACATGTTACTGACTGTAGGTGGCAGTATACATCTGTTTAATTGCATTCAAGGCATAGTTCCACATTCTGCCCTGACCTGTAAAACGCATCCCTTGGTTGTGTATTTTTAGTTAATTTTTTTTTTTTTTTTTAAACTGGGGTGACTGGGAATTTGCATTACAGTGTGTGTAGGGTATTCAATGGGGTCATGTAGCAGTAAGGAGGGGACTGCTTTAAAGGCCAGTTTTAAAATCAGTCAAGGGATTTTACCAAGGCTTGTATTTCCTTCATTCTGGAGTGCTGATCTGAGATCAGGCGTTGCCATTGCTTATGCGAGTTTATTAATTATACATTAATAAGATTAAGTTATGGATGGGGAGAGCTTCAGCAACCCTACTCGGATGAGTTCTGAACATGGGCACTGATCCAGAATCAGTTTAGCCTCATAATGGATAAGGATAATCACAAATGATTAAATTCAGTTTCTATATTATATATTAAGCGGATGTACAATAATCGCATGTGCTGTTTATAGTTCTGAATCTTGGATCTATGAAGCGGTCTTATCTAAATTAATTTTATCCTGCTTTTTGAATGCTTTCATGCGAAATAGACTTAGATGTTGACAGCAGTTGTCTACATGTTTAATGTTTGCATACCTTGAAGCTGAAAAACAAGCTTGCACGTCGTGTAAACGGAAAAAGTCTGAAGTATACTTTACTGCAGCTGTGGACCTGACTCCAAAACCCTGAGTTGCCGTGACCATCTGCCTCTCAGTACTCGCTCACAGGTGTGTACCCTATCTCGACCGAACTGCCCGTCTCATAACTCACCTGTATGTGGGACCTGCTGGGGTCCACGTGTTCACCTGTAATCCAGGAACAGGGCAGGTGAGTGTCCGTGCTGTGCCTGGGTGCTCGCAGCGTTTCCGTAGTTCGCCCGCCGCTGTCGATACAGGTGAAGGCTTCGGGTTACGCTAGCCATGCTGGGTGCAGCGAAAGGTCGACAGCGAGGGGCGGGAGGAGCCCTACGCTCGCAGGCAGTTCTGATCGTCAGGGTTGGTCGGATTTCTTAGAGCAGAGACAGCGAACACTGGTTTTTGTTTTCACCCCAAGAAATCACCAGAGAGGGTGAATGGTAGTTAACTGTAGTCAGGTAGGCCAGTTGCTCAGTTAAGTGTTGAGTGCTAACGTGCTGTATAGCACCACACTCCAGCACCAGTGCTGGCCTGCTTTCTAAACAATCTCTGATCACAAATTGCTCGAAGTAATTAGGCGAAAAAAAAGTAATTAGTAAAGTAGTAATCCATTGGATTACTCAAGAACTGAAGCATCTTCTGGCGTCAAAGTGATGTCACAGAGAGCAGCAGTGCATGCTGGGTTTTGTGGTTTCTGTTCAATTGGTAGCCATTTTATACATTGGTGACCAGGTGTGTGGAACCTGAGTGAATGACTTGAATTAGAGACACAAGAGCTTGTTCTCATCAGTCCCAACGGAGAATGCAATCCTCCAGGACAGGAATCTGAAGGCCCTGAAGTAAAGTACATCCCATGTTTCATTTCTCTCCAACAAACAGGTTTTTTTTCCTCCCCGGATTTGAATTTTGTAAGCAGGGGAAGAAGAGGCGAATGTGATAAGAGAGCGAGATAAATTGTTTTTGACACCTCGTGGAAAATATTTTCGTCTCAAGTGGTATGTATTTAATCCAGACAGGGATTCTGAATCTTCAGACTTTAAAGACGGCGAACAGGAATGAGAGTTTTACGTCACTGTGAATGACAGTGGATGAGACAGCTGCACCAGAATTTACTGTTCCTGCTGTGTAAGACCTCGTATAATGTCTGCATGCATCCAATCACTCAATCATCACACACACACACACATACACATATATATGAGAGAGAGAGAGGCACAGTGTGTGGCCACTGACCTGGTTGGAGAGTCCCTTTTGGGGGAGAAAAGGAACAACAAAACAACATACTTGCAAGACATGGTCCAACTCAAAAACAGCACAGCCCCACACAGAAGCACTAAAGTCCAAACTCGAAAAGTTATTTTTCAGCCTCTCAGGCTGTGCTGAAATGGAAGGCCTAATTGAAGGCAAGCGCTCACAGCTGAGTTGATTAGCAATCGTTCTCAGGTGAGCCTGCCTGTCAGTGAGGCCACTGCTGCTGCAGCTCCGGTTGGCTGTGCAGGCTGAGGGAGGGAACCAGGAGACTGACAGCAGTACAATGGGAGTGGGAGGGAGGGAGTTATACCGATATCAGTATCAGTATATATATATATATATATATATATATATATATATATATATATATATATATATATATATATATATATATATATATTTATAAATGTAAATGTATAAAGAGAGAGAGATGCCTTCTGTTGCCAGTCATTTATGTTGTAGTTTGGTTTTCAAGGGGCAGATTCTTAACCATTTTTAATGGGGCGTGCCAAGCTGTGGGCAGCAGTTATTTATTTATTCATGTATTTATTTGAAGCATAGGGAGGTTATATTAAGCGTAACGTATCAAGGTGCACTGTTTAAAATCAAAGGAGTTTAAAATCAAGGGACCCAAAGTGAGGGTGGTGAGTGGGCATTGGTTTATCAGAGATTGATTGATCAGTATAATCAGTGTCAGTATGTCAATATAAATACCCAGGGAGGGCAATGTAGGGCATCTGATGGGCTTAATAATGACAGTATACAGGTATAACCCGGGCATAGAAGGCGAATTCCAAAGTAACTGAATGACAACAGATCTTTCTCTTACCTTGCCTTGCGCAGCAGAGAGAACGCATGATTCTGCTGTCAAACCACGCTTTCGCTGAATTTCTCTGGCAGTCTGTCCGTCCATTCGCCCCATCAACGTGACGACATAGAGCGAACCGGACTGCGGAGGCGGATGAACGGTTTGTCTGGCCGCATTTCTTCCCTCCTTGTGTTTTTTTCCGCACCCCTTTCCACCCGCTACATTTACGGAGGAAAATGATGCGCGAGGATGAGTTGCATTATTGCGTTTTCGTTGGACCTGCGGGGAGTTTAGAACACATTTGCAAAATATCTACCGCGTCGATTATTTCACCGCCCTACTGCCTGATAAATCAAGTTAAAAATGGATGAAACATCAGTTATACTTTATGACAAATTGCCCGAACTTGGACTTGTTGAACATGGCAGCTAAAATTATAATTAGACAGAGCATTTGTATCCAAGGAGGAATACTGTACTCCGGTGGTCATTTATCTTTAAAAATGCAAAAAAAAGTAAATGCAATAAAATGCAAATACAAAACCTCATGCCTAATCAGAATGTATATGGCTGGTTTGAAGCTTGAGTCACAGAGCGCTGTGAAGAAACTCCTACAATGTGGGGATGATATGTGTTTGGTAGCCGGCAGAAGCTGACCTTCAGATCTGTGAAGATTACTCATGGTGTGGGCCTGGTTTTATTTAAGTCAGGATATGTGTAGGAGATGATGGAGGCCGATATTCAATCAGACGCGCTTTGTACCTGATCTGCAGAAGAATTTAGAACCAGCAGAGCGTGTTCTCCGGGTGCAGGAAGTCTCAGAGGGCATGTGATTGGCTGAGGTGGCTCCTTTGATCTAATAAACAAATCATGTCACTGAAATTGCATGAGCAAAAATGTTAACATGTGCTTAAAGCAGGAGAGTATCCGATTGTAAGTCAGTGTGTGTCACATGCGTAATTCATGGGCGTGAAATGAGATTCCAATGGCCTGACGGTGCTCTGTGGTGGCGTTGCATCGCCGAGGCCGGTAGGATGATTCTCGGCCTTATTTTAGTGGCATTTATTTTTGTCTTTTGCATGGTTAAAAACACAGGTGGTATGGAAGGTGGATGCATTTATCCTGTATATCTTCCACAGTCAATCTGAGAAGCTGAGTCATTGGGTGTGGAGTAGATTTGGGTTCATATTTGCTGAAATCTCACTCCTGGGAATGATGCTTTTAACCAGCCAGAGAGACTGCAGATAGCTCTTTAGCGTAGCTGAAAAATGCAAACTTTAAGGTGATACCTTTCTTCTGTCAGGTGATTTCCACTCTTCTCTTTTATTCTGGAGTAGTTTATATATTTTTTAAAAGCGCCAGCTCAATGTAGGCTCAATCACTGTAGAAGCCAGACCTTGCCCATCTTTTCCCCTGGTCCAAAACCCCAGTCATGGAAGGAAAGTGTGTGGACGTTTCAGCACGAAACATGTGCTTAATTTAAGTCGTAATCTATCAATTGGTTGGCTGTGGAGTCTTCTCTCAAGGTTTAAAATGGCTGCCGATTAAGGTCTGCAGGTACTATGGCTGGACAACTGGTTTACCCAGACCCTCCCTTCTGCCCCAAATTGCCCCCCACCCAACAAAATGAATGGCTCCTACCCTCCCCCCTCTACTTCTCAAACTGGTGTCACTTAACCCCTGCCCTATTCCCCTAAACTGCTCCCCAAAAACCAATGTCCCCAAACCCCTGGATACCTAGAAATTCAGAGCTGGTTGCCCCCGCCCACCCCCCTCCCCCCCCGGTTTCCCCGGTGACGAGGCTGTTCTCCTCTCTCTGTGGAGGTGAGCTGCTGATTGGCTGAGAGGGCTCAGGTGACATAAAGCTGCTTTAAAACCAGCGTGCCAGCGGCTGGCCGGTTTCCCCTGGATTTTTAGTGTTGCCCATAGGGCCTAAGTGAGTGGGGTGGGTGCGGCTATATGGAGGAAGAGCAAACAGAGGCTAAGTGTTCACCATCTCCTCAAGAGTGCCCCGACCGCCATTTTGTAATAGTTCTGTGGTCATGACTCATTATACGGACTCGTTGAACTCATTGCACACTGGTGTAGATGGACACTATTCAGCACTTATGATGCCATTCTGTCATTGTAAGGCATTCTGTGGTTTTAAACGTCTAAAAAAACTTCCGACCTAATCAAGATACTTCCATTAGTTCTCTGTAAAGGATAAATGCTATGTGTGTGTGTGTGTGTGTGTGTGTGTGTGTGTGTGTGTGTGTGTGTGTGTGTGTGTGTGTGTGTGTATGTGTGTGTGTGTGTGTGTGCGTGAGTACGTATGTGTGTGTATGTGTGTGTGTGTGTGTGTGTGAGAGAAACAGCAGAATTACCCAAATAATATAAACTGCCCTACTCTTTGCGACTGTGGATATGTTTGTGTGTGCGCGCATGTGTGTGTGTGCATGTGTGTGCGCATCTGTACAACTGTTGCTAGCGTGTGTGCGACCGAATGTGTATACGTACGCATGCGCTAGCGTGTACTTGGGATGGCTTGAGCATGTGTTTGCATTAGCATTACCATTAGCTGAACGCGCACTACGTTAAGTAGCGGGGCCATATCACCCGGGCCGGGTTTCAGTGCTGTGTGCACGCACGTGCGTTAGCGTTAGTGGCTAAGCACACGCGGCATTAAATAGCGGCTGTATCACCCAGACTGGGCCGTGAACACTAAAAATCCTCCAGGGAAGCACTAATCCCTCTGCTTGTCAGGAGAATTTATTTATTTATTTCGGAAACGAAAAGCCTCTCCCTATTTTTAGCCGGCCTAAGCTTTTAAGTGTGTCACGGTTTACAGTGTGATCGCCCCCATAACAAAAAAATAACCACAGAAAACCTGTGCAGTCAGCCTTGAGCTGAATGAGAGAGAGGGAAAGAGAGAGAGACAGATAGACAGTAGGAGAGAGTGGGAGAACATGAGAAAGAGAGAGACAGTGGGAGAGAAGATGAGAGAAAAGGAGATGATAAGAAAAGAGATACACATGGAGAAGTGAGGATGAGAGACAAAAAAAGGGAGACAGGAAGCCGGAGAGAGAGAGAGAGGCGCAAATGTAAAACAGCCGTCTCACCGTTAGAAGTGAGCAGTGGACCAAACCAGCAGAGAGCTCCGTTTTCTGTTTGACTGTGGTGACAGAGCGGAAAGGAAAAGAGAATTTTTTTTTTTAACAAACAGAAAGAAGGCTGAGATTCAGAGCCCACTGAGAGCTCTTGGATGCAGATTGGGCAGCGGGGCTGTCAGGAGAGGGCTCAGATTGTTCGCCATTTCATCAATCATTAGACTAGTGTTACAAATAAGGCCGAACTATAAAAACTTGCAAATTGCATTGGATACTGCACTTATACTGTATTAATGTGTTTCATACAAATAAACTTATTAATTTGAATATTTTATAGGAGGACAAGACAGGGGGAAGGGCAGGCATTTACGTGGGTGGGGCATTCAGTAAAAGGGCATGTACAACGCATGAAGAAACATTATGGCGGGTTTAAATATGGGTGTGATTTGTTGTGTGTGGATGCAGGGTTGTAGATCAGAGGGGTGTGGTTTATTGTGTTTGGGGGAGGGGTTTGTTGAGATGACTGGCGTGTTGTATGTGGGGGAGGGGTTTGTTGGTAAGAGGTGGGGTTTATCGTGTTTGGGGGAGGGGTTTGCTGGTGAGAGGAGGGGTTTATCGTTTTGGGGGAGGGGTTTGTTGGTGAGAGGAGGGGCTTGTTATGTGTAGCGTAGGGGTTTCTGAGTAAAAGGGCTATGGTTTGTTGTTTATTGCTGGTAATTTATCACACATGACTCATACATTTAAATGAAAAGAAGGAGACAGTAAACTTACCAGGAGGAGGGGGAAATGGTTTGTTCTGCATGACTGAATCACCCTTGAGGAAAAATCCGTCCAGAATGTCCCTCTCAGGCCCCTGTAGAAGCTCTCTTACTGTTCACTTTAAGTGTGTAATTTAAATCAGTGCTGCTCGGGCTGTACGTCCTGGCTAAATTGTGTCATGCAGGTTGCAGTGATTCGCAAGCATTATGTTGTGTCTGTTTGTGTTTGCTTATTTGCATGTGTGTATGTATATTTGTGTGTGTGCATGTGTAAATGTATACCTGTATACGTATATACTTATATGCTTATGTGTATATATGAGTGTATGAGTATGTTCATATGTGACTGTTAGTGTGTGTGTATGTATGCGTGTATGTGTGTGTGTGTGTGTGTGTGTGTGTGTCTCTGCATCAGAAGCCTTAGGTCCCTTCACTCTCTGATTCTGTGTGTAATTCTCTGCACAGTAGAAGTTGTTTCCTGATGCTGGCTGTCAATCAAATGACATGCTATCAGAACAAAAAAAAAAGTTGAAAAAGTGGCACAATGAATGATAACGAAGAAATATAAGAAGCCTCTATGTCCCGTGTGAAAACATTGCTCTCTGAAAAAGCTTAATTGCACTTACTTTTAATACAGGCACGTATGCATTAGCATGTGCAGAAAAATACATCAAACTCTGTTGTAAGGGTCCAAAGTCGCACTGTAAAGGATGAGACAGAGCTGTCTCATTATGTGGCCTCAGTTTCACACGACTTGAATGTCGCAGCTAGGTAGCTGTAATGGTTACATTCCAGATTAAAAATAAAATTAGCTTTTCCCCGACACAGACATCACACAAATCTGTGTATGTCAAAAAAGGATTCACTCATTACTTAATCTAATGCAGTATTTTTGTTATCACTGTGGCACAAGTGTGAGTCATACTGCTAAACATAAATATATTTCTGTACATTATGTATGGCGTGTATTAAATTTTATATATAGCCAAGGACATAACAGCCTGAACATGACTTCCCAAGCTGAATGTTTGAATATCAGAGATAACAAGCAGTCTTTTAGGCAAGCTGAAATGTATATAGTAAAAGACAATACTTTCAGAAATTACGATTTAAAGCATGTGTTACATTTTTTATGTCATATCCACATGACAAAGAGGGCTTATTCTGGGTTCTTCACTGCGTGTGTATGTGATTAAAACACAAAGATGTACACATTTTGGATAAGACTTGTTTGGTGAGGTTGTATGTAATATATAAACATATTATGAATTAGGGGATATTCATATCCAGGTCTCACATCAGAGAAATATGATCAGGTTTTATGATTAAAATAGAGACGAGCTTTATTCTACACAGAAGATGAAACATTGATAACTCACTTACTGCAGATAGTTTTATTTTCACCACATGATCATCTTCAGTATGTAAGTATTTTAAGTTGTGAATTTCATTATTTAATGTTCTCCAATGAATCTGTGTTTTCCCCAACATATATTTTTAGTAAAGATTGTTTTTTTGGAAGGCACAACTGAACAGCTGTTCCTAATATGGCCAAAAGAACAAGAAACTGGAACACTGGAAATCAGAGGGAACATTTTAGCCACTACAAAAATTGCCTATCCCGTGTTCGTGAAGACAAAAAGGAAATAACACTTGAACTTGATTGTGGGTCAAAAGTTAAGGACGGTCAAATTGATGGGATTCAGGCCAATGACTCAAATCATTCATAATTTGGATGCTGTGTCGTAATGTTACGTTAACGCGAATCACCTCGCAAAACGATCCGGCCGACATGACAGTGCACCTCACTCGAGCTGTGATAAATGGGACGGAGGCAAAGTGCACCTCCAGGCTCCCGCGGTAGAACTTAATCATTTACATTTGCATCGCTTTCCCTTGACTTAAGCGTTCCCGCTCCCCACCGAGGTGCTTGTTCTGACACCAGAACCTAATTACGTTTCCTGATGAAAAATGACCAGCTTGGGGGTAGAAGGAGCCATTATGCATTGTGATTCATAATTTAATACTCACTGTAACCAGATTGCAAATTTGAGAAGAACATGGAGACACCTGTTCAGAAGGCAGGAAAACATTGTTTTGAACTGTATTTACGTTTACATTTATACATATTAATTTTTCAGAGCAGGTGAAGATGAGTGTCATACTAAGGATTATGTAACGTGTAACTGAACTTCACTACAGACATACAGACATCACTTAAGAAAATAATTACATTTTAATTTTTTTTTTTTTAGTAGCAAACAAATTTATTTTATTTAACTTTTGGTTATTTGTCCTACAGGCCATATGCTACTTCAGGAGAGTTTGTTTTACACCCTGTTTTACAATTTTACACTCCACAGGCCACACACAGTACTACAGAAGAGAGCCAGTGACTATTTGATTATTTTACACCCCACAGGCCACACACAGTACTACACAGAAGAGCAGGTGACCATTTTATACCCTTGAGACCACCACAGTCCGACACAGAAGAAGCAGTGACTATTTGATTAGCTTACACCCAACTGGACACAGAGTACTCCAGGAGAAAGCTATCAATGCGCAGAACAGGGCCTTATCTCTGACTGATGGCAAGTGGTAGCCTTAAGGGTCACATAAGGTAACAGTCTGACAAGAATGCTTATTAATATTTTATAAAGATGTTATTCTGTGGTAATGAAGACACGATAGCGGTCAAGCTGCCGCACTGAATAATACATTCATTATTTAAGGGGCCAGGCAGGGAGGCAATGTGATACACTCAGAAAAGGACCTGGGTTTGTAATTTTAAAGTTTGCAAAGGCCAACTCCCAGTTGCAGTGCATTTCTGCACACACACACACACACACACGCGCGCACGCACCCATACGCACTCTCTCACACACGCATGCACACCCATACACACACGCACGCACACTCACACAGACACAC
Organism: Albula goreensis; assembly: GCA_022829145.1. Classification (NCBI taxonomy): domain Eukaryota; kingdom Metazoa; phylum Chordata; class Actinopteri; order Albuliformes; family Albulidae; genus Albula; species Albula goreensis. The sequence continues at coordinate 3,519,515 of CM040743.1, forward strand.
ACACACACATACACACACACATACGCACACACACGCGCACACGTTGCTCTTGGAAATAAAACATCGGGGAAGGTTTGTTAAATGTGGTCTTGTCCTGTCCTTTTTGAAGTTGCACAAACCAAATCAGTTTAAAGGAAGGAACTGTTTTGGATCTTGAATCTGTGATTCTTTATTTCACTCTGCTGTGTGAAAGCCTACCAGTGGGCAGAAACACATCACAACAAAGCAGGTTTAAGTTGGTCAGGCTGGAAGGAAAACCACCTTAAAGTTTATCGTAAAACCTCCTATAACTGGAAGGTCTAAAATAACAGCCAGCCTCTTCTAAGGGTTTTAGCCCAAGGACACTTTGCATTTTAACAAATAAACACCTGTCTCCTTTAAAGACCCAGTCAAAAGGAATGTTTAGGTTGCCATGGATACAACAGTTCACATGGTACCACCATGAATCACCATCACTCTTCAGGATTGATAAAAATGTGGTGTGCTTTGATATGGATGTTGGAGATTTTGTGGATGCATATGCATATATGTTACTATGTACATAGTATCTCTGGCATCTCTCATTTTGATAAGCAGTTCTGTCAAGCAAATAAACTCATGGACGGTTATTACGAGTTTTACGGTACTTGAGAGGGAGATTGATGAACATAGCAGTATGGTGCCTTCATCATGGTCGAGGGGACGAGGGGAGAAACCAATCAGATTTATTTTTTTTTTGCCCAGGCTAACTTTAATTGACGGGAACATCTGCTGTTTACTGGTCTCTGCGGCCGCTGTTCCTGGGTGAGGTTCCTGATTCATTAAGACACTGTTGACATAATCTGGCTGGAGCAGATTTTTTTTTTTTCTGGTTTGGACGTCAGTGGAAAAGCTTTTTTTCAGGCCCGGCCTGTGTGAGGGTCTGTAATTTCGTAGATGATCACTTGAGCAAATCAGATTGAGGACATCGTTCAGTGTGGGGGGTTAATATGTGCCTGGTGGCGTTTCTCAGCGGTTAAAGAATATTCCAGAAAGTCCACAGCTCAAGCAAGGGCTGTTGCAAAATATGTTTTCTATTTCAGGTAGATGGTTAATTTTATTATGTAAGTTCTGAAAAACTGTGTAAGAGATTTAAGCAGACTGCTTCTTCTTTGTTTGTTTTTTTTTTTACATAAAATAATTGCCATGCACTTTCCAAAGAGGTACATAGCCCAATGTAGTCTTGTTTGCACACCACAGTTACATTTTCACATTTTAGGATCTACAATTAAAGATGTATTGGGCGTAGTCATAGTACTATGTATGTATGTATGTATGTATGTACAATGTACTTTTTTCATAAAGCAAATACTGTTAGAAAATGAAAAAGGGAACATTGCTCACCCCAGTTATGTCCACATTAATTGTGGTGCTAATTATTCCAGCCTGATTATTCATCCTGATAGCGATAGGCACCTCCAGGGGAAAGCCCCACCAGGCCGTAACGGGTCGGGCTGCATCTGACCTCGGGCCCACCTTATGGGGATTCATTTTCAGAGTGCTGGCTTTTCTCGTTCTGTATAAATACAGTAAAAAAAAACATTTTTCATATTTTTCCTCATATACACTTTTAAAGACTTATGACTATGTATGTGGGGGGGAGGCATTTTTGTATTTTCATATTTTAATTTTCAGTTGTTGTCGCTTGTAATTAATAATGTTTTGCCATGATTAATATGGGTGTTCATACATGAAACTGGGATGAGAAAGAATAAGGGGAAATTTATTGTATGCTATCAATAAAAAGGTTAATCAATTGGAAAAAGTATGTTCGAAAAATTATTCTCAAAAAATTATTTTTGATTTTTTTTTTTTTTCAAAAAATATTTTAAAAAATGATAATTTCTTCCCTGCAGGTTAGGTTGAGTGATGGAGAACTAAGTAAATAAATAACAGATGGCCACTGGGTTCATTGTGTTTCATTTTAGTCATGAAGCGTACATTCTTACCCAGTGAATCCAAAGTAAAAAGACTGTCCCACCTGTGTCTGCTTTTGCCTGCTCGCATCAGCGTGGCCGAGTCTGCTTGAGTCACTTCCAAGCTTTGCTATGGCCTTCTGGGATAGCTCATGCCCGTCCACTCCCGTGCCTCCGGATGGAAACTTGCAGTGACGGACATGTGTGCCTCCTCAGACCCCCAACAGTGCGGTGTGTAGTGCCTGAGAGACCGCAAGGAGGAGGGGCGGGGGAGGAGACACACATGCACCACCCCCACACACACACAACACACATACCAACACACTCACACACACACACATGCCAATACACACACACACACACACACACACACACACACATACCAACACAACACACACACTCACACACTCACACACACACCTACACACACACACTCACACACACACACAAACACACGCACACATGCACCACCCCCCACCCCACACACACACACAGACATGCACCACCCCCTCCACACACACACACACACACACACACACACGTGCACCCACCCACCTCTCTCTCTGTGAAAGAGAGAGAGAGAGAGAGAGAGAGAGAGAGAGCTTGTATGCAAAAAAGAAACTGTGAGTAAGACAAAAAGAGTGAGAAAGGAAGACAGTGTGTAAGGCGATGTGTGTATGTGAGAGATAGAAACAGGGAGCATGACACTGACAGAAAGCTCGTGTGAAACAGAAAGAGAGGGAGAGAGAGAGAGGCAGAGAAAGAGAGAGAGGGAGAGAGAGGGAGGCAGAGTCTCTGCATGGGCCGACGTGACATTAGCATGAGGCAGCTAAGCTGAGCCGGTCAGTGGGACAGGTGGAGGTGAGATCCAGTCCACAGGCCTCGCTGGGCCTGTCGGCAGCCTCTGAGTCACAGTCCAGCGCCCGTCAGTCCCTCCCTGCCTGTCTCTGCTCTCTGCCGATGGGGGGGGGGGTGGCCTCCCCCCGCTCCGTCTGACACTTGAAACCCCCCCCACAGGTGGTGGGTGTTGCGCGGATGCCGCCTCTCTCTGATCTCACTGCTGTTCCAGCAAGAGAGAAAAATCTGATTGTTTTTGCTCGCAGCAAATGTTTTTTTTTTTTTTTTTTTTTGTAAATGCCCTACAGACATACTACAGTAATGGCAGTGAGTAACATAGAGTAATGCCAAACTTTACCAAAATAAAGATGAATAACGGTCCATTTCATAACTGAAAAACAGAATGTAGGAGAGCTATCATAAAAATGTTGATACAATGTCACTGTAGTGAGGACTTGGAGCAGTAGAGGAAAATATAATTTGAACAAACTGACTGGTCTGAATGAGGATTCACCTTTGGGTTCTTGAATGACGCTCTTTGTGATGGAAGCAGATTTACTGGTAAAGAATAACATCTGTGAGAAGATTTGTGAGGAAAATTCAATTGATAGCTGCGACTGGTGTGACCTTGTATCAAACAGACGGCTGCCAAACCATTTTACATCCTCTGGCTCTAAAAAGCATCTGTAGACACATCACGCCGCTGAATAAACTCTGCGTTCAGTCGATTCAGGCTGCCAGTTAATTCTACGAGTGAATGAGCTCAGTGTTTGTGTGGAAGTATTGAACAAGATCCAGGTATATAAGTCTACTGTCCAGGTGCTTTGACCTAGAGTCGTAGAATATATAGATTTAGGCAAACCAATTGATAGCACACCAAAATGAGACCAGACCCTCCACAGAGTTTCTTTCACAAGCTTATATGTGTATGAGAAATCACCGAAAACAACCGAGAGCTCAAATGCTTGTTTTAGGATTCAACATAGTATAAGGTCTCATGTTTTAATGCTTGACTCTACAACTCAAGTTTAATACTGATGTGTCTTTCTGTTGATATTTAGTTGTTTTTTTTTTTGACTCTGAAACTATAAGTTTTGGCCTTTACTGTCTGTCACATTTAGATGTGTTTGCTGAACTCGATACGATCAGCTTTGACATGTAAACCTTTCGAATATATATCTGGGCTGATATATATGTGAGTTGACTTTTTGAGCTGGCCACTACATGCAAAAATTCCCTTTGGTAGTAAAGTGATTTTTATGCTGGTTGCGCAGGGACTCGAATTTCAGCTACTGTGCTTCACCTTCAGATTTTGGCACACAGTAACTGACATTCATCGTTACCAGGGACGACCAAGCTCAAGAGGCACATCCGCAGAGTCCGTCTGGAGCCATTTTAAGCCATGTTTGGTTTGCGTCCCACTTTGTGTGTCCTAAGATGATAGATGCAGAGACGGGAGTGGGTCACGCTGTCCTCCAGCCAAACGTACTTCCTGATTTTACTCAAAGTAATGCTCATGAAACGGAGACTGAGAGAGGTGATGTAGGAGTTCACAGAACTAGGTGTAAAAGCCCCCACATTTGGTGTGTGACTTCATAATTAGGAAATGTACCACACCTGTCATATGTGGGACAACATATATCACTGCATGTGGGAAGCTCCCTTAGGAAGAAGTCAGAAATTTGACGTTTATGTGTGGATGGGCCCCACGGTCTGCATCCTGTTAAGGCACTGTTCCAGTGTGTGGATGGGCCCCTGCATCCTGTCTGCATCCTGTTAAGGCACTGTTCCAGTGTGTGGATGGGCCCCACAGTCTGCATCCTGTTAAGGCACTGTTCCAGTGTGTGGATGGGCCCCACAGTCTGCATCCTGTTAAGGCACTGTTCCAGTGTGTGGATGGGCCCCACAGTCTGCATCCTGTTAAGGCACTGTTCCAGTGTGTGGATGGGCCCCACGGTCTGCACCCTGTTAAGGCACTGCTCCAGTGTGTGGATGGGCCCCACAGTCTGCATCCTGTTAAGGCACTGTTCCAGTGTGTGGATGGGCCCCACAGTCTGCATCCTGTTAAGGCACTGTTCCAGTGTGTGGATGGGCCCCACAGTCTGCATCCTGTTAAGGCACTGTTCCAGTGTGTGGGTGGGCCCTGTTCACAGTCTGCATCCTGTTAAGGCACTGTTTCAGTGTGTGGATGGGCCCCACGGTCTGCATCCTGTTAAGGCACTGTTCCAGTGTGTGGATGGGCCCCACAGTCTGCATCCTGTTAAGGCACTGTTCCAGTGTGTGGATGGGCCCCACAGTCTGCATCCTGTTAAGGCACTGTTCCAGTGTGTGGATGGGCCCCACGGTCTGCATCCTGTTAAGGCACTGCTCCAGTGTGTGGATGGGCCCCACAGTCTGCATCCTGTTAAGGCACTGTTCCAGTGTGTGGATGGGCCCCACGGTCTGCATCCTGTTAAGGCACTGCTCCAGTGTGTGGATGGGCCCCACGGTCTACATCCTATTAAGGCACTGCTCCAGTGTGTGGATGGGTCCCATAGTCTGCATACTGTTAAGGCACTGTTCCAGTGTGTGGATGGGCCCCACAGTTTAATACCAATAATATACACACATTTTTAACGTGGTTTTTCCATGTGGCAGTGGGGGGTGAACCCCTAACCCCCACTGTGTGGGAGGGTCAGATGTAACTAGCCAGAGAGTTTGGGTAATTGTTGTGAGCTGATCCCTGCTTCCCAAAAGGACCGAGTGAGTGAAACACCCCAGCTTTAGAGAGCAGAAGTATCACCGTGTGTTTGTCTCACCCATGCACAAAATTAAACCAGATGATTGCAATTAGCACATCTCTTCAAAAAAAAAAAAGGGGAGGGATTGATTTTGTTATTCACTAAAACGTGATGAAGAACAAAGCAGGCAAATGATGAAATTGTTCATCAATTAGTTTGTTCAGATCCCCATTAGTTGGTTACAAAGTAAAAGCTACCCTTCCTGGGGTCCACAAGTCCCTACGTAATTAATCATTAATCAATAAGAGCACCGTGTTTGTGCAGCTCTGTGTTTTTTACCTATACACCGGCTCTCCATAGGAAATTATGTTTGGACCATTTGCTGGTAAACAATAGTGGATAAGAGTAGGAAGTAAGGGTGTGTGTGTGTGTGTGTGTGTGTGTGTGTGTGTGTGTGTGTGTGTGTGTGTGTGTGTGCGCATACGCATGCGTGTTTGTGTGTGGAGGTGAGGGGTTTAGAACACCCATCAATCTCCAGTTTCATCAACTAAAAAAATATATATATATATATATATGTGTGTATATAAAAGCATAAAATAAGAAGATGACAGCTCGTTGTGATTCCTCCGTTCTGGCAGAGTGGGGCTCCCTGGTCCTTGGGTTGCCGTGGAAACACAGCTCAGAGGAGCGGCAGGGTGAGCCGGAGCGGGAGATGTCACACACGGGCTATTCTCAGCGAAAAAGTTCACATGCTGACAAAACAACGTTTTCGAAACCGAAGAGATGACAAACTAAACTAAACTAAACTAAACCGAGTCACCTTCACCTCCGGTGTCCTAGCTGTGACGGCTCCCGGGGGTGGTGTACAATAACGGTTAAGGGAGCCGGGCTCACAGTTCAGGGGTTGCAGGTTTGAATCCGTGTGGTATGCAGTGTTGACGTTGTACTTCTTAGCATCGTATGTAACCTGGGTCTCTTCTGTACATCCACACCTCTATAAATGGACAGTTTGCAAAAACAAATACATACAAGCTGCATATGGAAAAGGAGATATGCATAAAAGAGAATTTCATTATCAGGTTGCCAGATTCCTGCGGCTGCGTGAGAACGGCAACAAATAAAGACCGACACCTTCTTTTCTTTTTTCTGTTCAAAAGAGCGAAGGTCTCAAAGGCACTGTGGCAGAGGAGAGCTGGTCTCAGAGATGCTCCTGTGAGCCCAGTGTCTTTTTAAACCCAATCTCTGCTGCCATTGGAAGTAGCTGATTTTATCTAATGTATATTGACACAGTCCTTCAGACTCCTGGTTCATACCTGTAGGAGTGTTGAGGTCGCACTGTGGGCTCACATAATGTAACTACAAAAAAAAACGGACATACAACACCATGAATAGAACACAGAAATACAAGGCTTGGTTAGATCTTGCTTTTACATTACATTAAATTTTAGGCATTTAGCAGACGCTCTTATCCAGAGCGACCTGCAAAGTGTATTTCTTTCGGGACGAGGGTGTTAAAGTGCTAGAGGGGGTAAAAGTCTCAAGTGCCAGGAGGGTTAGCATGGACTAAACCCTGTGGATGACCTGCTGAAGAAAGAACGCTTAAACAACAAAACAGTGCTGAATGTGCTGATACGTTTTTTTTAGATGATTGTAGTCCCTGGTTTGTCACCCTTGAGGTGTGATGTTTGCCATCGTTTCCATGTAATGGGTTACGGGACGAGATGATTGATCTGTTGCTTTGTTTCCTGTGAGGTGGTGTGTTGTTGTTTTTGTGTGTCTGGCTTATACCAGTCCCGTCCCTGTGATTGCTTTCAGGCCCCCTTCTGTTCACCTACCGTTACGAGCCAATCAGGCGTCTTCCTTTTTTCTGACTGCCGTTCCCAGAAGTCCCCTGTCGGGAAGGAGGGGGGAAGGTTTTATTCTGAGAGGAGATGGAGCCGGAGCCCGATCCACCATGGATGTGTCCGTTTCTGGAAATCCCCAAAAACACACAAACACACACACACACTCACATGCGTGCGTACACACGCACACTCACACACATACACATGCACATGCGTGCGCACACACATACGCACACACACACACATGCAAGCACACACTCATACATACAAGAGCACAAACCCACACGTGCAACCATTTGCATGCACAAACATGAATACACAGAAATATATGACCCCACATATGTGTTAAAATACATATTTTCATACACTAAAGCACACACATACACACACACACACACACACACACACACACACACACACACACACACACATACACACACACACACACACACACACACACACACACACACACAGGGAATTGAAACACAGGAAAGCTTTGCAATTTGTCCATTCTATTATTATTATTGTCCATTTCTATTAATTTGACCAATAATGTATTTATTTATCTATTTATATCACCAGCAGAATGCAGTTGACAGATAAAGTGTCTGTCTTACTCTGAACTGTGTACATTAATCCACAATTTAATGGCTGATTAATTGTCACATTCATGCCCGCATCAATAAATGTATCTCGATATTCCGAAATATTTTATTGGGATGCTAATAGTTAAAGACAGACCTTGGCATGTTATTCGCGAGCCGATGCGGCCATCCCTGCCCACGCCTGCTCCAGCTCATTCAACGCAGCAGATAAAAGTTGTAACTATATTATTTGTAGCCTCTGGTGCAGTTGCGGCGCTCGCCACAGTTCATTGGCCTCATCAATACAGTTCGCTGTGATGCTTTGCCGTCTTTCTCTGAAAAAGGAAGGACTGAGTGTGCTGTTTGGTTTACAGAAGACCGCAGGATAAATGTCCAGTTCCACAGAACTTCACAACGAAACTTCACCTTCAAGGGCATTTCACCAGGGGCTCGAGCACACGCGTGATTTAATTGGCTTTTAACAAAACTGCAGTCTGAGGACCCGTTTCACAACCTCGCACAGCATTAATTTATTTCCGGAAATTGTTATTCGATTTTTTTTTCTCCCAATACGCGCGCCTGAGATGGAGATTGACTGTTCCTGCATAAGATGCCTTACAGGGCCTTAACCCAGCGAGGTCTACACCAGGTGGAATGTAACTTTATCCTGAGCGAGGAAGAGCAGTTGCCTTACGCGCGAGCCTGCCCTAAGCCATGATTTGCATTAGGTCGTATGCTGGGAGGCTAAAGAAAATGATGCAGAAGATATTTTCAACAATTATTAATTCCGATATTTTTTGTTTAGTGTAACCCACAAATTTGTTTGTTTGTTTGAGGTGTGGTTGTGAGTGCCAGTAATAATAATAAACATCATCATCATCATCATTAAGGACATCAGATCACGCTCTTACATTGAGAGCTCACCAGTTAGAAGAAAGCGGCTAAACTGTATAGATGTTGTGCCTTTGTGGATAAATTTGAAAGTGTGCTAACGGAAAGCCTGGTATGTTATGTAATGAAAAAAGTGTCCGACCCCTCCACGTTCCACTGTGCAATTCCGATACACCCACGTCTATCAACAGATTCCTCGCGCGCTGGGTTTTGGGAACCTGAAGAGAATTTTTATAATGTGAAATCAGAGCGCCATGAATGTGAATGAGTGAGCGCCATTGCTCTGCTAAGCTCAAAGCAACAGCTTGATTATTTATAGACGCAATTAAGCAGCGCGCTAAATGGAATTATACGGGCTTATGGCGACTCTGAGCAAGGGTATGCCAACCATAGTATGCAAACCTGTTACCTTAAAGCAGAAGGTTTTCCAACATAATTAATGAAACATACCAACAGTTATCCAGTTGTCAGTTAACTAGTTGATCGATTTTATTCACAAATGTTGTACTTTTCCTCTTGACCATTTCAATTCTATCTACCCTGTAACGAAAATAATTTTGGGAACAGTGGATAGTGCTGAGAAAACAATACAGTAAGACCAGTTTTGTGGTTTACATACCATTGTAAGTTCATGAAACTCACACTTTTAGGGAACACATGCAATGCAGCTCAGTGCAGCTTCTCTCTGAAAATGTGGTCTGTTTTTTTTTTTTTTTAAAGATTAACCAAAAAGAATTGAGGATGAGCTGGATTTGTGCACTTTGTTCAGTTCAAATGATATGATGAGAATGTTGACTTTGTTTCAGTATTTCAAATGCATCATTTGTTGACAGTGTGTGAGTGAGTGATTCAGAATGAGCGCGCGGGGAAGGTGTAGCACACAACTCGTCTTGCACTCTACTTGCAATGCAAGACCTTTGCAGTAATGGTATGGTCAAACTCACTGGCATGCAGGACATGGGCCAGTTCCAGTAAAAAAGTAAGAGATGCAGTTTATTGGCTGGCAGCACCGCACCACGGAAACGCAAACGGCCATCAGAGCACTGTTTTAAAACAGCCCACCCTCCCAGTGCCCAACCCAAGCAATACCCTCCACCCACACATGCACCTGCACTCTATAACACCGCATAATTCAGATGAATATAGTCTGTTGTCCTGTGAATAGTTTTGTTTTCTGAAAAACATACAAACTGTGAATAACTGTCCTGTGTCATTGCATTGCATTGTTTGCCCCTGTTTTTGTACACTATGAATTTCCTGAATTCATAATTTATATGAAACTATACATTTATAAATGACCTGGACGCCAAGACTGATCCCATCATCCTATCAATGTGTTTGGAATGAAATGCTCTTGATTTCTTACTGAGAGGTTGCAGGTTCAATTCCTAGGTGAGGCACTGCCATTGCACCTTTAGGTAAGATACTTAACCCTATTTACTAAGTAAATATCCTACTGTAACAAGGGCTAGTGTGTAAAAATGTAAGCTGTGTGAATTGCTCTGGGCCCCTCATAAATGCCTGAAATGTAATTCCATGATTAGATCCTTCTGTTAATGAGAGTTGTTAAGTTTGAGTTGCTAGCTGTGAGGTGAACTGAATTGTATCCACTTATACTGTACCATAGTGAAAACAGCTTGTTACTTGTTGTTACAGACTACATCAGATTCAGCACAGCAAAATGTCCAGTGTTCATTTAACACTAACAGTGTACATATGAGTTCAGTTGTTCTCATATGTACACTGTTAGTGGTTTTTAGGCTGCTTTGCCATAAAAACCGTTTTTGCTGTGTATTCCCATAAATACACTAAATTTGGATTAAAAATTAAAAAGATGGTGATCTTGCAACCCTTGTTTTTGTTTCTGTGCATGTGCACACTCATTATTATTATTATTATTATTATTGATACCATCTCATGCTTACCCCACGAAAGTTATTTTTGATGATTACAGATGTAAGAATAACTTTTGTCACGCCTACGTTACAAAAAAAAAAAAAAACATTTCTTATTCGACTAAGTACACAGAATACCCATAGGTGGCTCTTGTCAAATCTTTGTATTGTCTTGTCAATCTTTAAAGCAACTGAGACGTGCCTTGTGTCTCAAGATCATATTGCGCAGGCGTGATCCAATCTGAGCCCGGCGAAACGCTTGTGAATATCGAACAGGATCACCGTCTGCTGTGTGCTACAGTACGTTAACCTACTTGCAAAACTAAGTGAACCAAGGAACAGAATTCATTCTCTTTGACGGAATTTTCTTTAAGAGAACCAGGAATCTGGCATATTTCCTTGAATGCATTCATCCTAAACAAAGGATGTCAACCTGTGGATGGTGAGAGCAGCTAAAGATTATCTTCGCCTCTTCAGAATAACGGTCATTCTTCCGGCCGGTAGTATACAAAACGCTTTGCTGTAACCGCCTCTGTCTTTAACAACTGCATTTATTATACAACAAAACTACGGAGACGGGGAAGCGAATTAATTTCGATTTATGAATGGCCCTGATATGGAGGAAATTCCGTTTCAGAAAGTCAAAACGCGGAGGAAGAAAGGTCACTGTCCACCTGGAATTCCTTTCAACGCAATCGCCTGCGAGGACGAATTTGACTGCAAAGAGCTGGAGTCGCTTTTCCAAAATTACAACCTGAAATTGGAGCAGACCTCGACTCTCAAAGCGCTGGCTGTCTTGATTATCATGACATCAACTTTGGCAGGAGTGGAGCTAATGTCCGGTCCGGGTCTCACTATCTCCAAGGGATCCTATCCCGTGCACTGTGTAATATTCGTCTCCTTGTTCATCGTCACAAATGTCAAGTACCTACAAGTGACTCAACTCCAGCAGATCGTGAACCTGACTCTGCTGTTCGGCTTCACCTTCTCCTTCCTCTGCTGCCCGTTCCCTCTCGGGGCGTTAGGCACGGAGCCCCCGGTGTCACCGGAGCAGGGGATGTGGCAGTTGCTGCTTGTGACATTCGTCGCCTACTCGCTCCTGCCCGTGCGGACCCTGCTGGCCGTCCTGTTTGGAATTATGGTGGCCGTGTCCCACATTATCGTGACGGCCACATCAGTCACCGTCAAACGACAGAGGCTATGGAGAACAGTGAGTATCTCCTTTTGTCAATCAGGTGATATCCGGGGGACCTCTAGTGCTGGTTTGTCAGTCACTCTCTAGCCTTGTGCGTCTCCCTCAGTTTTTGTACATCTGCTGTTATATATTGCTTTTGTCTTGTTCTAGCGGTTTACAGCACAGTAAATACAAACGGACAGCGGTAAAAGGAATGTATAGGCTACTTGGTTTCCGCCTCAGCATATAATTGTAGAATACAACAAAGTTTATCCGAGCATGCTGCTCTCTTTTAATAATCCAAGGGGAAAAACAAGCTTTATTATTATTATTATTATTTATTTATTATTATTATTATTAGAAGTAGTAGTAGTAGAAGTAGTAGTAGTGGTATTAGTTGTGGTTTCATGGTATTGTTGTCGTTTTCCTTAGTGAACTGTAATTCATAAACATATGGCTCTTGCTCCCTATTGGACAGTTGTAAAATAGAGTTAAACAAGATTAGGCTTATATGCAGCCCATAATTTAATCATAAACTATAATCTCTTTTGAAAGAGTTACATTGACTAATTACCATATGATAGGGGCTGGGGAATTTAATCTTCCCCTTAGAGTGCAGTGCATTCGAAATCCACGAGCAAGGTGGTTTTGTTGGCTATCTAGATGTGCTTTGCTTTTGTTTTTCTTTTCCTCACCGACTTAGAGTTAGAACTCAGTACAGATAATTGAACGTGCACTCAAGCCCTTCACCTCTCGCGGAATAGGATGGGAATCCGCTTCCCTGTTGTGAGAGGTCCGAGTTTAGCCCTGGTGAACAGAAGCCTTCGCGTCATCTCAAAGGAGCGTTGCTTGGGCAAACCTCCAACAACAGCTTATATTCATGCCGACCATCTGATAGGCGATGGCAGCAGCGACATCTATATATTTTCCGTGTAGGAAAAACACCAGTAAATTCATTTTGTAACTGAACAGTTCATACTACTACTTGACAGTATAACAACAACCACTATGACCACCGAGAATGAATTCGACATAATTGACACGTTCCAAATCATTTACTACAAGACTGTACATTTAGTTACACGGAGGTCAACACCTCAGATTGTACGCAACGTGTACCAGTCGCCCGCACACTTTCTTTACGTCTTTGCCGGACGCTTATTGAAGAGTGCGTGACACTTACGGGAATTACGTCGCTGAGTGATGACTGACAGAATGGATGATTTTTTTTCCCATCCTCACGCAGTTACGTCATTTTCGGTTCAGTTTTATCCCTATGATTCCAGGAGTTGTCGTTATTTTCAGTTCTTTCCTTTTTCCCCCCGAGGGCAGCAGTCAGCGTGTGTGTTTGCCCTAAGGTACAGATCCCCCCCCCCCACCCCTAGAGAATGCTAGTTACCATCAGCTTATGACAGATGACGGATTTAAGGAATGTTTCATTCTTGTTGCCTGCACCACATTTTTCGTGTTTTCCAGCTATCACCCCATATAATCATATCAAGTAAAATTAAGACTTGCTTCATAACTGAATGTTAAGGACAAACGGAATTGTGTTTGGATAGAATATGAGCAATGCAAGCAAACGTAAAAAGATGTATATAATAGAGAGAAGCATTTGTGAGCAGCCATTAATTTAAGAGAGGGTTAAAATCCAAGTCAGTGGCATGAATTCAGTCACATTTTGTCCTTACCTTTGGCCTGGATTCAATCTACATTTGGTCTGAATCTTTGCCTCAATTGAACTGTTGTTTTCTCTGATTTAGAGTCAATTGCTGTTTGAATTTAGACCAGAGGCATGTCGCTAACACGCACAACACACAAAAAGGTTCTAAATAGCATCACCACTGTGTTATTTATTTGCAATCATTGGGGAGTCCCAAACATGTTTCCCTATGTTTGTAAACAAAGAACCACAGTAGAACCTTTTTATTTGTAAACGTCTTTTGGAACAACAACATGACAACCTGAACAAATAACCAAGAATGACAGTGTTCTCACTATAGACGCTTGATTGCATAGAGCTGACATTTTCCAAATGGACAGGGACCAGGAGAACATATTAACCTTGACATGTAGGTACATTTTCAGCTACGAGCAGATATGTTTGCCATGTAAAGCCACATACTCAATTACAGAAAGGCGGAAAATTAAATAGCCAACCATCAACAACAGCCCTCTGTCAAATTTGCCATCAAAAAGACATACATCCCTCATTCTTTTGATAGTAGACTTAGGATATATGATCTTGAGCAAAGAAACGGATGATGGTTGTTCTCATAACTGTATTTATTTGTGTTTTCTTTGGTGGTTGTCGAGCCAATTGTAATTACTTGTCTGTAGCTGCTGTACTTGGCTTACTGTGGCTGAAAGTTTCAGGTAATTCCTTTGCCTTCCAAATACCCCTAGTGGAAACAGAATTTGGCATAGTATATTACAAATATGTTGCAATTAACATCACAGTATATTTTAAATGTACTGCAATTTATATACTGCAATTTCCATGAGGGAGCATACAAAACAACTCATGACCATAAGTCAAATAAAAATTATTCATAAGTCTTCAGGCAACTGAGGTAACTATAGTAATGATAAGATACATATTTAAGTACAGTTGTGTGTGTTTGGAGTGAAACTATGATTTTGTGTGAGCGCCTTCTCTCTACAGTACCATAGAGCATAGTGCAGTATAAGAAATGCTCCTTCTTTCTATGGTACCATAGAGAGTAGTGTTGTATAAGAAATGCTCCTTCTCTCTATGGTACCATAGAGAGTAGTGTTGTATAAGAAATGCTCCTTCTCTCTATGGTACCATAGAGAGTAGTGTTGTATAAGAAATGCTCCTTCTCTCTATGGTACCATAGAGCGTAGTGCTGGATAAGAAATGCTCCTCCTCTCTATGGTACCATAGAGAGTAGTGTTGTATAAGAAATGCTCCTTCTCTCTATGGTACCATAGAGCGTAGTGCTGGACAAGAAATGCTCCTTCTCTCTATGGTACCATAGAGCGTAGTGCTGGATAAGAAGTGTGGTCTTCTTGTAAGCAATGGGGGGGCATATTAAAGGGGCCAGTACCAACAGGCTTGACCAAGGGCAGAATTTAGAAACCCCTAATCACATAATCCTGCTATTGAGCTCATTGCAGTGGGCTGTGTTAAGACTGTGTGTGTGTGTTTGTGTAAGTTTGTGTGTTTGAGTCTGTTTGCCAGTACATGTATATGTGAATCCGTGTGCATCCTGAGTGTTTGGATGTGTGTTGATTTGGACATCATTGGTCTCAGGTGAAAGCAATGACTCAAACCGGGAAAACAATCATAAACTCTCCTGAGAAGAGGCATGCGTAAAATATGTTTTGTTTCCATGCATCGCCCTCGAAGAATCTGTCCAGTGCCTAAACTCCTGCATCCCTGCATTGTGATCGCTGCTTTAGTAAGTACTGCTCTCAGACAGTAACGCAAGAGAGTCTTGAGGTCCCTTGAGATCTGACCGCTTGGGTTCCAAGACCAGCAACCCGCAAGCTGAGCTGTGCCATTTATCTTAGAATAGGCTATTTGCTCCACCCGCAAAGCCCCCTGTTTATTTCCATTTATCCAGAGCCTCTTGCACACAGAAGTGCCAAAATTACATAAGCCTACAGAATTACAATAAATGACATGGTGTGCAGAGGAGAGGGAGGGATTGAGGGTATGTTGCGATGAGTCTGAGAAGTATTTTTGTTTACAGTTTTGGTATAGCATAAGTGGGGCACTTAGAATAAATTGTTGTAAGGTCTTTTGAACCAAGTTGTAGAATAAGCAGGTGCATCTCCAGTCTGTGACAGAAGGGAGACAGTGAATTAAGTTTCCTGGCTGTTGTGAACCTGCAACACCTGTAAATAATGAAAACCTTAAACACAGGGAAAGTGGTTTTTTTTCTGGACATCGTTGACATGTTGCTGGCTTATGCTTTGTGTTCACAATAGCTCCTATTGATAGGCAGTCACAACCCTAGCTGGTACCATTCTCATGCCAAACTGCGGAAGGGAAGTAGATCTAGCCGTGGTCAGTTCTTGGATGTAAACTATAAAGTTGCACTTTTCTCGCTAGTCCAAAGACACCTTAAATGCCCCACTGCAGTAATGTAGTGGGTGAGGATTTTGGGAATTGAAGTGTTTTCATGCTGGTCAAGAACAGAAGCCTGAGCCCATGCCATGAGATGCCATGAGAATTTTTTACACCAAAGATTCTTAAACTCGTCCTATAGAAACCCAAGCTTATCCTGTTTTGTTTTTTTTTTTTTTTGTCATCAATACCCCCATTCAATTAAGCTAATTGAAAATGCTCTACCTTTATATTTTTCCCTTCAAAGCTGCAGTTCAGATTATTTGTTGCTTGGTATTTGCCAGTTCACATCCCAGAAATATGTAATCTTGAATGGCTAGGAATGCGCACATACAATTTACTTTTAGTTCTGAATTTTGAGCCACTGTTTGCCTAGCATGGCGCTCGTCTTAGGCATAATATTAAGAAGATGCGCCCGTTGAATCTGGTTGTGTCCCTGTGCAGTTTGCCTGGGCGCATGAACAAACAATCAGCTATAACCGTTAGCATATCCAGCTTCGCACTACTCCAGCGGAAACCGAACTTATGTCGCCTAGGCAACGTCCTTCAAACTCTGCGCTTTTTATTTCGAGCGACGTCGTTTCAACCCGTTGTCTCCGGTTAAATCGTGGTTTGCGGGTTGTGCATTTAGCGTCATGTTATCACTTGAGAAATGATGTGGACGATGTGGTTATGTTTGTCATTTTAAAACTGCAAGAAATGTAGAGATGGAGACAGAGGAGAAGGTACTTGTGTCCATTCAACACAGAAAGAATAATGGCGGTGGAGTGTATGATGCTTGTCAGACTGAAAGCACTATTTACTTTTAGCATCTGCTGACCAGTTTATTGATCTGGGATAATGTTCAGATCTGTTTATAAATCTTCTGCTCTGTAAAATAACTATCGATTTCATGCAAATTCCTCCCACCACCACCCCAACAGTTGACTTATGAAGCCAAAGGGTCTGACCTTTACACCTTGCCTGAACTCTTTACAGGTTTGGTATGTAGCTATTTGTGCTGTTTTCATGCTCAGTTTCCACACATGGATACGTTTCAGCTGAAAACCATAACCTGCCAAAAAACAATATACTGTAGCCCTACAGGACCATGACTGAAGACCACTGGGCTCAAAAATCCATAAATCTTGTTTCCGAGGGATAAACTGGCTGAAGATTGAAAGTAATATGCTAAATATGTTGGCACTTCGGTCCCCCTGTTCATCACTGACCTACAGCATTTGTCTGTCTGTCTGTCTGTCTGTCTGCCTACCCAAGCCTAAGGGACTAACGTCTGATTGTTGCTGTCTGCAGCTGGTTGCCAACACAGTGCTGTTCACCAGCGTGAATCTCTCTGGGCTGTTTGTGAGGATACTGACTGAGCGCGCTCAGAGGAAGGCCTTCCTGCAGGCACGCAACTGCATCGAGGAGAGGCTGCGCATGGAGGACGAGAATGAAAAACAGGTACACAGACACTACACACACACACACACACATACATGCATACACACACACAGACACTACACACACATACATGCATACACACACACACAGACTCTACACACACACACATACACACAGACACACACATACACACGCACACACACACATGCAAACGCATAGCACACATCAATCAGAACAAGAAACAGGCAGACATACACACACACACACACATTGCACAGGGATGATCAATACAATAAACAGGTACTCTCTCTCTCTCTCTCTCTCTCGCACACACACGCGCACACACACGCAGGTTTGGACAGGATAGACATGAGTGGCTAGCATTAGGGTTGCCATGGTCATCAGAACACATCTGTGTTCCTGTCGCTCACAGAGTGGGGGCGGGGCAGACAGCAGCCAATCAAGTCCACCTTCCTTCTTCCCTCTCAGGAGCGCCTCCTCATGAGCTTGCTGCCCAGGAACGTCGCCATGGAGATGAAGGAGGACTTTCTGAAGCCTCCGGAAAGAATCTTTCACAAGATCTACATCCAGAGACACGATAACGTGAGGTAAGGACCTCCCTTACCACACCTACCCCACACACACACACACACACACACACGATAACGTCAGGTAAGGACCTCCCTTACCACACCTACCACACACACACACACACACACACACACACACACACAACGTCAGGTAAGGACCTCCCTTACCACACCTACCCCACACACACACACACACACACACACACGATAACGTGAGGTAAGGACCTCCCTTACCACACCTACCACACACACACACACACACACACACACACTCACGATAACGTCAGGTAAGGACCTCCCTTACCACACCTACCACACACACACACACACACACACTCACATTCACACACACACACACACACACACGATAACGTGAGGTAAGGACCTCCCTTACCACACCTACCACACACCTACCACACACACACACACACACAAACACACACACACACACACACACACACACCTACCACACACACACACACACAAACACAAACACACACACACATGCACTCACTCACACACACACACACTCACACACACACACACACACACACACACACACACACACACACACAAAGGACCTCCCTTACCACAAAATGTTATACAGTGCTTGTCGTAGGTACATATACACATGCATGTAAATATACAAACACACACACACACACAGAGACATACACCCCTGTTGGACAGCCAGTACAATTCAGACTGAAATACAATCTTGGATCTTTGATTTTCGTCATTTACCCATGAGCGGATCTGTTTCATGTATGTTGGCACACACACCATGGCCCTGTTGTCAAGCATTAAAATCCTGTCTCTTTGGGTTAGATCGCCTTGAGCTCAGCGTTCCATCCCCCTCGCCCCGCACCCCCCCCCAAAAACATGGCCGCCAAGCGTGTCCTCACATGACCCTTATCAAAAGGCGTATCGAATCCCTGAGTGCTCACACAGTCCCTGCGTGTTAATGGAACCCACAGTAATTATCACTAAGGAATAAGTGAACAGGAAGTCAAGGAGCAAACAAAGACCTTTGTTTGGAAATATTAATAAATCAGAATAGGTTATGCTGCTGATGTCTGAAGCGCTGACAGCCTGGACATTACCCTGCGCAGTGGATTTTCGGGATTCACTAGCCCTACCCTTCAGGATCTGCCTATCTTCATTTTGTTTTCTCCCCCATTCATCCCCTCCCTAAGCAGAAATGTTTGACTGGAAATGTGAGTGCTACACCTTATTGGTTCATACATAATGTATTCGAAGGGGGTGAAACTTTTAATCACAGGTTAGCCAAGGCTAATGAGTCTCAGGGACGGGAATGCTTATATAGAATGAATGTGATTGGTCGATTCCAAAAAAGGGATGAACCAATCGTAGTTGAGTACATCCCCTTATTATAATCTCATTACTCACTCCTGAGTTGTCTGTGACATGGTAGAAAGACTGTGGGAGGTGCCGGGGCTGTTTTGACTGAACAGCTATTGGTGATTTTTTTGTTTTGATTGACATAAACAACACCTTGGGTCACTGTGATGTCACAATTAACTTGGCTACACCTCTCTAGCTCACTTTCTTGGAGCCATTTTCTATCAGTAGCCAGGGGATTCGGTTTTAACTTTTTTGGGTTGCTTCCATGGTGAAGAGATATATAAAATATAAATATGTGTGGTTCAATCTGTCATCTAGCTGTCGAGGGTCATCGTACTGTAACAGATCATAAAAAATGACCTCGGCTGACCCTGAACTCTCATGATGGCCAGGTGTCAGGGAATGGCTTATTTCCTGTGGAAAGATAATCCCTCCCCATGTGAAAACACTGGGGGCGTGTGGTTTTTTTATGCCAAATACGCCGGCTGTGAGCCGGCTGGAAGGAGTTAGCACCCTATTTCAGCACCGTATGCCCTGAGTCCCAAGCCACTTCCACCTGCTGCAAACTGACGGGGAAAAAACCATCTGGATGGCAAAACAAAGACAAACCCACGTGGTAGCAGTGAACAACAAGGGGCAAGGGATTAAAAAATGTTGGCAGATCTCCGAAGATTACTGAATGCACCTCACAGAATTTGGATTGCAATCTGAAAAGTTAGCAGCGGAACACACATAGTTTTTTGGTCATGCTGTTGCAGACTAATGTGATTCTCATCAATGTGTCAGCTATAGCACCTCGCTAAGCAGATTAGCTAAACTGATATGCAGCTACTGTACTAAAGCCATGTCTTCACCTATTCTTGCTGTTCTGCTGCACGTGGATCCCATGGTTTTCTATACAGGCTGATTGTTTATCCATTGGTTTCCGTGGTTTACTCCTTCCTCGTCACCTGTGCAATAGGTGGGCATGGAGGACACCGAATCGCATGCACTCAGTGCCAGTGTGCCTCTGCTCCAACCAATCACAGCGCCTGCTTTTCGCACCTCTGCTTTGACCAATCACAACTCATTTAACTCATTAAAGTTCAGGGGTTGCAGCTGCTGTTTGAACGGGTAGGTAATACACAGGAGTGCACAAGGACCGAGTTTGAGAGCAAACGACTGCCATAAACAAACAGCTTCCTCCACGCTGACCAATCAGAGGCAAGGGACTTAGGAGACCTGACCAATGAGGAAGCATCCTTTGGCGCAGGTAGTGAGGTGTGTATGCACTGGCCTTGGGCATGGTGGGGATGTACAGTATGTAACTGCAGGGAAGAGAGTTTGCTCGGCCCGTGGATTAAATCTGCAGGGATTACACTCCACAGAGAGCCTAAACTGCATTGCGTAACGCGCGTGGTTAAATACGGTCTTATCTCCCCCCTGCTTGTGCGATGCAGTGGAAAGTGGAGCAGAGGACACGCTCGGCCGAGGCCTGGCTGAATGAGCTGCGATATTCTGAAGACGGAAAGTCTTCACTGCGTACCACAGCTGATAGCCAAACACCAGCTCCAGCCAAACTTACTTCCTGATTCTACATGGGGGGGACTCATCAGACTAAGATATAGATAGGTCAGGAAGCAGCTCACAGTTCGAGCTGGAAAATTAGCCCCCCGCCCCCTCCATTTGCTCAGTAACTTTACAAAGGATGGCTGTGTGTTATCTGTAATGTATCCAACAAAGTTCATCATGAGATGTGGGAAATTGTTTGCGGAAGATGTTAGAATATTGAATATCGCTGTCGAAATAGATATTCACTGACATGTCGGTTTTTTTATGGACTTTTTAGATTGTTCAAAAACCAAATCATGTGATCTGTCACCTGACAAAAATCCAGCACAGCACCATTGAGTATGGCAATCACTGTTTGATTAGCATGCCTGTAATTTGAGTTGCAAAAAAAAAAACTGAAGCAACTTCATCACAGGCATAATGCATGTTAAAATATAGCCAGGTGTTTAAATGAGCAGTGTGTCATTCTAAGTCACTCTGGGTAAGAGAGTCTCCTAAATGTATTACAGAATACCTCCCCTTAAAGAGTTTGGAAAATCAGTGTATGTGTGATTCTGTGCATAAATGTTGCATATATTCTGGGATAGATTGTAATATATACACTACACCATGGAGTGGTCAGTTCTGGGCATGCTCAGTGCAGACTGAGAATCTCAGCTCCTCGATGTGACACAGCAGAGAGTGGAAGGCAGTGTAAAATGGCTTATGGCATATATTAGAGTAAAACACGGCAGCGATAAACTGTAATTCTCCTTGATAAGGGCATCTGCTCAGCTCTGTGCCGTAACACAACCTAACAGATCCTTTCTGAACACATTCCTGCTTTTCAACAACTCTGAAAATTAACACTGTCTCAGAGAGCGAGAAAAAGAGAGAGAGAGTTGCCGACATATTGCTATATATTTTAATGCTGCTTTAATTGTAATGTATCGTAATATTATGTAATGTAATGTTTCTACTGCTGTACAGTTGGCCATTCCACCCTTGTAAAGGAGACTACACAGCTTAATTTGATTTTTCTGATAAATAAACATTAAAATAATAATAAAAAAGATAGAGGTAGAAAGAAAAATGAGACAGACAATGAGAGACAGTGAAAAGAGAGATTGAAAGAGTGAGAGAAAGAGTCACCAGTAAGGTTAACCTTCCTCTGTACGGATGCAAACACACACATCAATGGAGGCAGTGCTCTTTCAGAGTCACTGTGACCTCTTCCTGATTAGGTCACCAGGTGCATTGTGGGTCGCATGTGCCAGCACAAGGCTCTTAATTTCATTTTTTTTTTTTTTTTTAACATACATAGATTACAAAAATACATTTTTCTATGCATTTTTTCTTTGGTGCTGCTTGCATAATATACGAAGGGACTGAATACCCCCACCCCCTCGGTGAGAAACCGCAGTTCTCTGCTGGCCGTAGAGAGTGGATGTTTGTTCTTGAGAGTTATTTTTCCCCCGCAATGGTCAATCTGTTGCGTTCAGAACGGTCCAGCTGGCACCGACAGATCTGCGGCATTACGTCTGAGGAGTTATATCGAGCTCTGCGCGCGGCAGGGTTTGCCGGCGTGTTCTGCATGCCCTCGGACAGGGGCGTCGTTTGTGCATGGCATGAAATGGCAGTTCCTGTACCTTTCAATCACGGTCAGATTAGAGAACTTTCTTACATCGATCAAGTTGATCGATTCCATGTTCATTCAGTAATAACATTACTGCAATAAGCCGAACATTAATTAGTTCTAAAGCTGATATTGATTTTTAGACTGTCCCCGGCCCCCCACCATATCAAAATTGATACATTTTCCATGACTAAAATCATTGACATTACTACTTTGGCAGCTGATAATTTTGTGGCTAATGTCGCTCAGCCGTAGCTGAGTTTTTGTGGAAATGATGCTACTGTTCTCCGAAAAGGCCGTTTAAAAATGCACAATTTAAATAAATCACATACATTTTTCCCCTGATTTTTTTGCTTAAAATAACTTGTTCAGCTAATATGACAAGTAACACCAAGTGCAAATATGGAGGATAACCACTGTCACCAGAGTTAAGTAGACTTGAGGCTACAGTAAGTGAGGAGATGATGGAGAAGGTGGGGCTCTTGCCAATACTTTAAGACAAACACGGAATAGCAGGAGACTGTTGAAGCAGTGCTTCTCAAACGTCGTGTATGGAGGTAAATTTCAAAGCAGCGCAGGCCCTCCGCACTTGTTTACGCTGCTGAATGTGCATTTGATTATAATTACTATCTTAACAATATCACGGGGGCTGGGGGAGAGGGAGGCGCAATTACTCTCTCGGGCGCGCTTTTGTTGATCCATAACGATTACAGTGTTCGTTAATCAGGCCTTCGAGAGAGGGAATCACAGACGGTTTATAAGTGAATAATTAATACGCGGAACCGAATGGCACACTCGCGCGCGCCGAACGTAACCTCATCAGCGAAGCTCTTCAGAAGCGTAATTGTCTCGGGTCCAGGTGTCAATGGCAACTACGTGCATAAAAATACCGATGTTAACGATAGGCTTTTCAGCACCTTAAACGGTACAATCATTCTCCGTTCACGCCCACTGCGTATACCTGTTTCATAATACTATTTATAAAAAGCTTTTGACATAATTCGGCAAAAAAATCTTAATATAAGCAGAAATGCTGTTGGTCGTAGATGCAATCTGAGACAGACAGCCAGTGTTCTTGTAACTGAACACTGAATCCTACTCTCTCCTGCAAACCACTCCTGAATCTAACATTAATCAAGCAAAGTCATACTTTCCTTTATGGTTACATGGTTGTAGCAATGTTTAAAATGCTAGCAATTAGTTAAAGTCAAGTCATGGCTCTGTCTTGAAACTTATTATTGATTATGCACAGGGAGTGAAGTGATACTTTTCTTTCGAGTTGGGAGGTGGCTGGTTACAGATGGCCTCGGATGTAAAATGTTAACAGCAAATTTAATTTGTGATTAATTATTTTATTAATTGAAAAAATAGTTTGACATCTGTGATGTGACAAAGTGGTGTTTAGCAGGTCTATCTGAATGATGACGATGATGTAATTCATGGAGCTGTTAACCACACACACACACACACACACACACACACACACACACACACACACACACACACACACACACACACACACACACACACATACACACACACACACACACATACACACATATCCACACACACACACACACACACACACACACACACACTCTGTCTGCTGTGACGAGTCTGAAAGGAGATCAGTTTTTACTTTTATTCCATGTACGTTTTGTTGTCATTAAAATGTCATAATAGGCATGTCTGCTGCTGGGACCCAGCCAAACTCACATTTAGCCTCATTATGGGCCAAACGTCTTTTGAAACTTATTTTCATTCTAAAACAGACCTGCGTGCCATATTTAGCTTTGCACTTCTGACATGAGAAATGTATTGTGCGCTACGGCTGCATAGCTGTTAGAGTAATTGTCAGGGAACAGTTTGTCTGGAAAAACGTTTGCATGTGAATCGTTTGCATCTGACTAACCTGGCGTGCTGTTTCTTCCCCCAGCATCCTGTTTGCAGACATCGTGGGCTTCACCAGCCTGGCTTCCCAGTGCACGGCTCAGGAGCTTGTCAAGCTGCTGAACGAACTCTTCGGGAAATTCGACGAGCTGGCTACGGTGAGTCCGATTGGTTGTCTGGTCGATTGATTGATCAACAGGAAAAGTTACAAGATACATTAAAAAGTGAAATATGAATATGAATGGCAAAACAAGGGGAGGGTATATTGCGGTTGCTCCAGGGACAGATACGCCTGTGGATGGCTGTGGATTGAGGCCCTGTAAGGTGAACTACTGTCATGGTTCCTGCTTTGCTGGGCCATATGTAATAGGCATTATTTAATTTTCATTTTATGTACACATTTCACTATTTATTGCTTTAGTGTCTTAATATTAATATTATATATTTTTTGTGTTTAGAGGAAACAGCAGGTAGAACTTTTGAATGTGTTTTAGTTATACACTGTTTCGGTATTTTTGTGATGTTTTAGCCTGGTGGGTAGAATGAAGGTAGTTTGGGGCGTGGGGGCAGTGGGTCTATAGGGAGTGTGTTTCTGTTTGCAAACATTAGCAACAGAGCCATGGATGACGGCAGGTTGCTTCACATTTATGTCTGGAGGGTATTTCAGCTTCTGCTTCTCCTATTTAATGAGCCCCATGATTTAACGAGCCCCAAAGACTGCGTCCCACTATGAGCTGGTGTAGTGGGGACAAAACTATGAGTGAGTCAGCGTCGAAGAATTCTGCTAATTAGCTAATTGAGCGGGGATAATTGGGTAATTGGTGATGACGGAATCCTGCATGCAGAGGGAGTCCTATTCATGAGGTCTTTCTGTTAGCTTATCAGATAATATTAATTGGTAATGTCAGTGTTAATTGGGCTTAATTAAATTATGGTTTTACCACCATAAGGGGGAAGATAGGCGTAAGACAGGAGGGCGATAGGCTGGAGGTATGGGGGAGACAGGAGGATGATGTGGAGTGGGATTTTGGAGCCACAGTCCTGCAGCTTTGCTCCTTGCCTTGCGTCACCCCCTCTCCTCTTTCCCAGCTGTCAGTGGAGCCCAGCTGAGCTGTCATGGCTGTGGGTGCAGCTCGTGGGTCTGAGCTTCAGCACCAGACAGCTGGACAGCACCGGCCGTGGCTCAGAGAGCAGAAGTCTCAGTCTCTGCCCCATGTGGAGCTCTGGGCTTTGTCTTTCAGTTTGTTACAGATGCGTAAAGTGCACATTTCATACAATGCAGCATTCTTTTATGCATTACTAGGCAATGTATAATTATCAAGTGCTGCCTAGGGAGGGAGGGATTTAGTCAGTAGGGATGTCAGTATCTCATTGCTCACCAGTGACCCCTGTTGGTCTGTTGAGCACATGCTGTCCAGTCTCCCTGCATTATTTGCACTTGAAAGAAATTTCCTCCTGAAAGTAAATGAAGTGTGTAGTAACACAGTGAACCATAACTCAGTATGGTACTGTACACTGTAAGCTGTAACACAGTACTTCTGTAACACAGTGAGCTGTAACACAAAATTCTGTAACTGTGAGCTGTAACACTGCAAGCTGCAACACAGTGCATTGCAATGCAGTATTTTTGTAGCACAGTATTTCCGTAACACAGTGCATTGAAACGCAGTATTTCTGTAACCCAGTGAGCCATAGTGCAGTATTTCTGCAACACAGTGCATTGTAATGCAATATTTGTGTAACACAGTGAGCTGTAACATGGTATAACACAGTGAGCTGTTACGCAGTATTTCTGTAACACAGTGCATTGTAATGCAGTATCTTCTGTAACACAGTGAGCTGCAGCGCGGTGTTTGTTGGCGTGGGCAGATTTAGTGCTGTGCTCACACACACACAGTGTTTGCTAACGCTGAGGCGGAGATTCGTCTGCCTCGGCTCCAGATGAGGAGCTTAAGTTGCCAGATGACTGATTGGCAGCCGAATGCTGCTGGCTCCTGGTCAGGCTGGGAAAGTCATCGCTGTGTGGAGAAAGTGGCAGGGACGTGCTGTTCCCGCATCTAAGCCTCCTCTTCACACGCTTTCCCACTCCATCACATTCTCTCTCTCTCTCTCTCTCTGTCTGCTTCTGTGTCTGTCCTCCCTGCTGTCACTGCTTCACTCTTTGTTGTCCTTCTCTGTCACTTCTGCCTTTGTCTTTTGCCTTACCTTCCTCTCTTTGTCTATCTTTCCCTCTCACTTTTTAAGTCTGTCTCCCCATCTCTGTCTTCACAGTGTGATAAATGACATGTGGGTTTGCCTGCTGATGAACATTTAAGTGCAAAATGACTCAAATCTGTGGATCTGAACGCTGAAACTTTCAGAGAACATCGCCTTAATATTTACCATCTTATAAGGAGGATTATATACAGGCGGTAGCAAAAATAATGGAAAAACTAGACAATATATGAATATGTATTAATGTACAAGGAGTTGGGCAGCCGTTTGCCTCTGGAAAAACTAAATTCTCTTTTGGAAAGATGTTATATGAGTTTTGAACTGCTCCAGTACATTTAAGCTGAATGTGGAAATCTGCTCCACACTATATTCCATATCTTCTAAAAAATATATTAATGCATAGATCTAGCGATAAAGGTGTCCATGGAAGGTGTCTGACTTCATCCTGTTTTTCATGAAACCGCTCTTAAATCCATTTAGCAGTGTGTATAGTGGCTTGGTATTCCTCTGTTATATTTCTACCATCCAGGGTAATCAATTGACCAAATAACTTCCATGATAGACCCATACCATAACAGATCCACAATCATGTTTAATGGCCTGGAACAGACAATAAAGGCTGAATTCTTCCTTAGGCTTTCTCCAAACACAAACCTATCCAGATGAAGCAAAAAAATTTTAAGGACAACACATCAGACCATATACTCTGGTCCAACTCTCAGCCGTCCAGGTTTTGTGTTCATTAAACCAGGTTACATTTTCATTTCCTATGTATTTTTTTATTTTATTTTATTTTTTCTGCTCTGTTTTTTCTAGGGCACAAAGCTTTTACGTTTTTGTAGTTGTAGCCATTTGGCCGGCAGATTTTGCGACTTCCTCCCAAAGACCGGGAGGTGTCTGTGCTGTGGCTATAGTCTTTTGGCAGTCTTCTGCATGCAACAGCTTTGCAGTCAGCACTGATTACGCTCTCTGAAATTTGTATTGATTTTCTCTGTGAATTTGTGATTCTTGGCTCAGCTGAGATTTCACAGGGGAATGAAAAATGTATCTTCCTCTGCTCTGACGTGAAAAAAAAAAACACAGGCCGGAGTTTTTCTGCAAACTGTCTTCTGAAAGAATCGCTTTGGTGCATCGAGGATCTGCGGCTTCTCTGTGAAACGCTAACGCTAGCGCCGGGCCTGTCGTATGTTGGATGTGCTCTCTGTAATTCTCGGTTTCATGAGCTTCAGCTTGCCTGTTAATTTTTTTTTTCTCACTTTCAAATAGTTTCCCCATGCTAGTAATCTTTTAGAGTCTGTTTCCTCTTTTCTCCTGTTTATC
Organism: Albula goreensis; assembly: GCA_022829145.1. Classification (NCBI taxonomy): domain Eukaryota; kingdom Metazoa; phylum Chordata; class Actinopteri; order Albuliformes; family Albulidae; genus Albula; species Albula goreensis. Next base: position 3,547,418 of record CM040743.1, read on the forward strand.
TTCACTTGATGTGTTTCGGTACCTTTGAACACCTGCGGATTCTGTATATTCATGGCAGTGATGTGCGTCGGATAGGGAGCTGGGCTCTATCTCTTACACTGCAAGCTAAATTCCTGGATAGGACACTGCTGTTTTAGCCAAGCCAGATACTCCACCTGCATTGCTTCAGTAAATATCCAGCTGTATAAACGGGTAATAGGTAGTTTCTTTGGGTAAGGATGTCATTTGTTTAGTAGTTGAAGTCCTTTTCTTAAATGTAGTTTTACAACAATAACCTCCGCTGTAGATTTAGGTTTTGAGATGTGTACATATGAGCCTGTGAATCCCAGCTCTATGGTACAGCACACCAGGCCCTCCTGGGTACCTCTGTATTTATTTTTAGTTAACGTTTATTTAACCAGGTTTGTCCCATTGAGATTAAAATATATTTTACATGAGAGACTAGGGCAATTCCAAGCAAAACATAAAAGCACTCAACAGAAACAATGACCAGCGGAATGTGTAACATACAAACAAGTTAAAAATGCTATCGGTTCCCTGCTAAAGCATTTATTGACAGTCTCCATGTTACAACTGCCGACTTGCGGACAACTCGTACCTGCGAATGGACTGCCATAAAGCCCATTATATTAAAAATTCAAATGAAATGCAATGGTTTGTAGTAACAGATGCACACACTACCTTGTGATGCAGAATGTTTTCATGAGATGTTTTAGGGTATTTGGAAGTGTTTTATACACATAGAAAGATAAAATATATACTATATAATTAGACAGACAGTTGACTGATGCTAAATACTGGTTCATAATCCGGGGACAGGCTGTACAGCACCCAGTAAACTCTGTTTCCATGCTCTTGGCAAGAGCTCTACATTCACTGAGAGCACTCCAGGCCTGGCGCTTTAGTTGTTACTGCGTGCAGTTCCCAGGTGGATGTGTAGGGGGCAGCAGAGGAATCATTTCAGAGAAATGGGGGACTGAAACGGTCCCTGGGGAGCTCCAGTACCCCACGCATCATCAATAACACGGGAAACAGTACCGATCTGGCCCCGGCTGTACGCACGCGGCGTAGGGAACGGGGAATTGGTATCTGCCATGGATGATCCCTACCCCCTCCCGCTCCACGCCCAGCCCTTCAGGCAGGCTGGCCTTGGGTAAAGACAATTAAAAGCTGCTAACAGATTGTGATTCCGTGTGTGTGTGTGTGTGTGTGTGTGTGTGTGTGTGTGTGTGTGATCAGAGGCACGTGATTGAGGGTAATCCCCCTGCAGTCCGAGGCGGCTCCCACGGTAAGCCTCGGTCCTCACAGTTCTAGGGAGCACTCTGTACCCATCGCTGTGCTGCTCTGTGCTGACCGCCTAAACTCACGCCACGGTGATTAAAAAAAACAAACGGTAATAAAGAAAACGCCAGGACCCGACCAAATCAGGCTAACTTAATCTCTTTAAGGACCCGCACAATTCAATCAAAACGGACTAGAGTCTTTTTATAAGGGTATTTGGTTATTCTGTCATGGAATTAAAAGAGCACATCTGAAAATGGCACATTTCCTTGTCTTCAATAAAATAGGAAATACTCAAAGAAACTGCTGTTCTAATCTAAAGCACAGCTACTATTACCATTATACTTCGCTGCCCCCAATTCTACATTTTCTTTGGCTATATTGAACTTGTAGGACACACTTCATTTGTGCGAGCTCCATCAAGGCGCGCATGAAGCCGTACCATTTCCAGTCACACGGGGGTGTAATGAAGGTTGAATGAGAGAGGTGAAAGCTGATGGACAGGGATGAACGCACAGTTAATTTTGCCCGCTCTCCAGCTTCTGCGATTCGCTCTCCCGTTTTCCTGGGCGCTGACTGTTTGTGTGCGCTTGTGTATCGGTGCGGGAGCAGCAGAAGCAGATGGATTCAGACACAAGCAGGGCTGAGATTTATGCCTCGTCTTGTTCGTTAATCACAATGTGTTAAGGAAGAGTTCCACCCCCCACCCCCACCCCCCCATCCCAAACAGCCTTCCTCAAGCCCAACGGCAGTTTAAAGTTGTATCCTTTTTTTCTTATTCCTGTGACACGTTGTCTGAGCCTGTTCAAACCTCCATTTCTCCCCCTCTCCCTCTATCTGTCTCTCCTTCTCTTTCCCTTACCCTCTGTCCTCTCTGTCTGTCTCTCAGTCAATTTTTGTCTTCATCTTTCTCTGTCCTTCCCCTACCTCTTCCATCTCTCTCTCTTTTTCCTTCGCTCTGCCCCTTGCATCTCTTTCCTTTTCTCTTGCCCCGTTTTCCTGTATGTCCCTCATCCCTTCTTTCTGTACCTCCCCACCTCCCTGTCCCTCTCTTTCTCCCTCCCTCCCTCTCTCTCTCTGTCTTCCCCACTCTCTCCATTTCTCTCCTCCAGTGTGGTGTCTCTCATGGACTGAGCCTCCATGATAATCAGCAAACTCCCACTGAAGAGGCTGTGTAATGCTTGTCGCTAACGTGTGCCAATGCGCTACGGCGTTGTCCAGATGGACGTAGTTACTGTGGCTCGGTGACGGTTAGGGAGTAGGGGTTTGAAGGTCTCAGAGAGGAAGTTGGTCTCATACGATCCCTCTTCCAGGATGTTGAGTCAGTGCCGTGTTACATGGCTCGCTCGGCCAAAATACCCACACCGCACGTCGCTTTACGCCCCTGATTTAGTCATATCTTTTCTTAGCTGCGCCTCCTTGGAAGATATCTCATAAGTGAACGCTGCAGTGGTACACATGCTAGCCTCGCTGAAGCTCACAGGTAGGGCCCTCTCTGAGCGGAAGCTGTCCCTGCGTGAGTGTTGACTGGTGGTTACCAAGCTGTGCCGGAGGTTGCAAATTTCACCTGAGCTCCTTCTGTGAAATGTTCCTCTGTATAAATGTATATTGTGAAAACATAAGCTGTGAGAGTCTCTCCCGATGATGCATGCTAAACACCTGAAATGTACATGTAATGGAAAGAGTTATCAAAGATTGCAGTGCAATGTACTAATGAATTAATGCGGGTAGGTTGTTACCTATTACTCAATCATATTTTAGGAAAAAAAGAAACAAAATGGTGATGTATTGTAGCATGTCTTTGCTCATGTGACTGACTCTACACTCCCCAGTGCATTGTGGGAGCCTTGGAAGGGACAGCCGATGACGTGGGGAGAGGTTTGTTAGATTAACCCCACCCCGGCGTAAAGGGGGGAGGGAACTGGCCCCCGGCCCAATTCTGGGTCGTCCTGAAAGCCAAACGGCGTGTCCTGAGAGCACAGAGAAGAGTCCCAGCATTCTCAGTGTTCAGTGCCCTAAGGCCACCCTTACAGTCAGCAGCTTTGGCTGGTTTGGACTAAATCCAATTATAGGCAGACCAGACTTGGGAGCCCTTTAGTCCACTTGTCTGACACAGCGCTGTGCACAGGTCCATGTCTGATCTATGGTATTACAGACCTATACTTTTCCTTTGTAAGCATCGGGTGTCAATCCAGTTTGGTTCCAGATGCAGAATGCTGCAGTTTTTGGAGGGCTGGGTTCATGGTGAGCATTTTATTGCATTGTGAACCAGACAGGGACTTCTCAACCCTAGCTCAGCTGCGCGAAAGTTTGACTTACCAAGCCTCACCTCTCTGCGTCTGTGATTTGCCATATTAAATCATTTTCAAGTGGGCTCGACTGGGCATCTCCCTGCAGTATGGGTGGCCTTTTCACCAAACACAGTGTGTGTATGGACAAGCATTATATCAGCAATGAAGTCAAACAAAGGCTAGCTTCCAGGGCTAGGCTCGGCCATGCTAGGTTACCGCTAACGTTGAATGTCCCATCATTCCTTCTCTCTCTCCCTTTTCTGTTTCGATTTGTGACTGACAGAAACACTGTTGATGGATCAAAATGTAGGCCCCAGGCTTTTTTATCTGCAATGATACCAAACAAAAGCTAGCTTCCGGGGCCAGGCTAGGCTAGGGTAAGCTAGGCTATGCTAGGCTTCTGCTAACGCTGAACGTCCCATCACTCCTTCTCTCTCTCTCTTTTCTGTTTTGATTTGTAACTGACAGGAGAAACACTGTTGATGGATCAAAATGTAGGCCCCAGGCTTTTTTATCTGCAATGATACCAAACAAAAGCTAGCTTCCGGGGCCAGGCTAAGCTAGGGTAAGCTAGGCTATGCGAGGCTACTGCTAACGTTGAACGTCCCATCACTCCTTCTCTCTCTGTCTTTTCTGTTTTGATTTGTAACTGACAGGAGAAACACTGTTGATGGATCAAAATGTAGGCCCCAGGCTTTTTTATCTGCAATGATACCAAACAAAAGCTAGCTTCCGGGGCCAGGCTAGGCTAGGGTAAGCTAAGCTATGCTAGGCTACTGCTAACGCTGAACGTCCCATCACTCCTCTCTCTCTCTCTTTTCCGTTTCGATTTGTAACTGACAGGAGAATCACTGCCGACGGATCAAGATCCTCGGGGACTGCTACTACTGCGTGTCAGGGCTAACGCAGCCCAAGACCGACCACGCCCACTGCTGCGTGGAGATGGGTCTGGACATGATTGACACCATCACGTGAGTAACCATGGTAACACACACCGCCCTCAAATGGCCTTCAGAACTCCCTGTTCATCGGCTGTGATTTCAGAATTATGATTTACCTGCGGTCAAGTGCTTTTTTTTGGGTGGAGCTGCCAGCAAACATGGAGGCCTTTAAAACAGAGCTCCACCAATCACTGAGCATGTTGGTACTAACCAATATAACAGTATTGATTGGTGGAGACTACCTCTTGGATGTCCACAGGGAGCCTGGAGTTGTGGCAAGAAAGTATTCACCAATCACTGTCAGCATTGGTTTATTGGATGCCACCAATGCAGTCTGTGATTGGTGAGGCTCCTCGCCTTATTCTACTTGTAAGGTGCTGTCATATCTTATTTATTCCTGTTTCTTGGTTTTACAGAAACAAGCTGGCCAACTCCTCCTGCTCTATGTCCTAAACCCGAGAGGCCCTAGTAGCTATTTCTGGCACTTTATTAAAGACTGTCAGTATTCATTGAGATCATGAATATTCATACATTACAACAGTATTGTCATCAGACACACCTCCCTCATGAATATTCAATATCCATCAAATCTGAAATGCGATCGGCTTCAACAGAAGCGACACAGCACTTAAAGTAATAGACTAATGTTCAGCATATGGAGAAGAGATTCTGTTGGGTCCAAAATATTTGATATAAGGCTAAAAAAATGTATTTTGTTTTTCAAAAGTTTTGTTTTTAGTGTCTGTGGCCACAGTTCATTATAATGATTAGTATAATGAGTCAAAAGTTTCAGGTTAAATTTCCAGGTAGGACACTGCTGTTGTACAAGGTACTTCATGTAAATGGGCTCAGCAGTTACCCAGCCGTGCAAAGGTATATTGTGCAAAAATGTAAGCAACATGAACAAGTCGCTCTGGATAACAGCTAAACGTTTGAGCTAGAGGAAGGGCGTTCAAATGCTAAACTCAAGATAAAACAGCTTCATCACCAGTGAAGGTCAGCGCCAGCGACAGAGCTGTGAGATATGACTGATTAAACATTGTCAGATGTGTGCGTCGAGGGAATAGCGTGTGATTTTATTCTCAGCTCCAGCCGATGGAGAAAGGAGCTCTGGTTACGTAATTATTAGCCTGATAACAGTTTGCTTTGGTGTTGCCTGATCGCTGTAAAACACTCTAATTCCACGGTTCTCAACCATGGCCTAAGGGCAACACATAATCAACTCTGCTTAACTACGCCAGTCGATTTAGAGGCTAATAAAGACCCTTTACTGACCTGTCAATACAAATAAAATAAAGTACGCTTAAACAGATACCATTAGGGTGTTGTTGTTTTTTTTTTTTTGGATTCTCTGTTTTTTTTGGATAGGAAAATGTTGTCAGGGAAAAAGGGGCTTTACTAGCCTTTAAATTGGGCAGCCTGTTCATGTAGATTTGGCTAAGGGTTTATCAGGCACCAGCTCCTGTCCCTGTCAGCTTTACTGCTGAATCTGGAGACTGGGAAACAAGAGCCTCGGTTTCTCTGTTTGGATGTGTAGCACCCAGCTTCCTCTCCATTGCATATTATTAATATAAAATTCCAGAATAATAATTATAACAAACATAGATTTATTAAGTTAACAAATATATAAAACATAAGAAAGACACTCAGTAATTACTTGAAGCCGCAACACACTATGAAAACCAATGGAAAATCACCACCCTCAACCGTCTGGAACAATATAATATCCACATACAGTCGTAATTAAATCTCGTGATGAAAAAGTTAGTGAAACTGAAATGATAAAAGCAACTGTTCCTTTGTCGCTGCATAATTATCAAGGAATGTCGAGGGGGCCGTGATTTAATTGGCGTCTTTTTAAATATCTGCCGGAAATGTTCTTGTTGATACGAACAAGGGGAAAGAGATTATTCTATTCTAAGTCTGAAATGGAGAATTCTGTGCTAAGTTCATTAGCCAGAAAAGAAAACGGAATTTTAAAGAACCTGGAATTCTTTCGCAGTAGAATTCCATTCATTTATCACCTGACAAAGATAAGAATGAGGAGGAACAAAGCACTCGAAGTGAATTAGCAGAGTGAACCTGTTCCGTAAAGAGCCCAGGATCGTTTCACTATGGGATTGGTTTTGCTCTGTTTTAATTATGTATTTATTTATTTATTTATTTTTATTTTTTTTGCATCATAATCAACTAGAGAGGTAATTAGCATGGAGATGGCTCCCAGCTGGCTGTCTGGAGGAACCGAAAGGTTATTTATCCGACACTAATGAATAAACAGTCGCGGGCTGTCCAAGTTGGCTCCGTTTCCTCTTCCCCATCGCTCGAGGGAAAGCATGGGAACCATTCCCAAATTCTGGTTGACAAGAGCTGCGTGTGGCTGCGCAGGACTTGCAGACCCAGTCCCGGCCACATTCGGGCTCCACCCCCAGGCACTGTTGCCAGATGGTGTGATAACTCACCCATTTGGGATACTTCTTGAAGAGATTCAGTGGATAAAATGATTGGCCTTTGGTGGATGAAACTTGGTCGTTATTATCATGGTTGTATGGGAATTTACACTAGACATGAACCAGCGATAGCAGTTGATGCACAGCGTGTCTGCGTACAGGGCTGCCCTTGGTCGTCTTAATAAACTGCCATCGTTCTTGAAGCAAAGCCATGTTTCAGAATCTGCTTATAAAAAGATCGTTTCCGCAGTGGCATTTCTCTGGTTCTGCCCACCGTCGCCTACAGCCATACGACAGCCTGTACTTCTGCAGAGTCCGCACAATGTTAAACATAAACCTATGAGGAGAGAATTCAAAAGCACGTATGTGACACGTTTGCTTACATTTACGTTTAGATTATAATATTTACATTATATATATATATATGAAACGGTGTGTGGGTAGTTTTGAACCTGTCTGCCTTGCCTTGTTACTCAGAGTTATTTTATCAGAGAAAATGAATCTGTTCAATGCAGTTCACTGTGACTCATTTTCGTTCTCCAGCCTCTTTGTTCTGCTGAGGGTTACCTCATTTACAGCTCCCTGCATTCCCTTATTGAGGTTTTTGCATTTCATATTTATCAGATTTACCCAAAAAAGGCATTAGAATAGACAACTGAATCTGAGTTCTGTCAGTAGAACTCAAACTGGTTAGTGCTGGTTTGGGAACTGGGCTTTTAGCTTAGAAGTTGCAAGGTTTAATTCTGAAGTGGGGTACCGTCAGTGTACCATTGTGCAAGACACTTAACCTGAATTGCCACAGTAAAATATTCAGCGGTATAAATGGATCAAATCGTAAAAAAAGTACGTTGTGGAAATCTCTGAATAAGAGCAGCTATTAAATGCCTAAAATGTACTTGTGATGCAGATCAAAATCGGAGGTTAATCAATTGGTGGAAATGAATTAAAACAGGTGAATTAATTGATATCGGGAACTATGTTTTTAATGCGTGGGGAAGCTTGTCAGGACATGTCATTTAGGCAGAGACCCTCGGGGATGTCCAAGTCCAGTCAAGACCAGGCTTGATACTCTCCAGCAATTCAGCATGTTCTCTGCAGAGCAGGCAGCACGGCGAGCGAGACTGGCTGAATGACCAGCTCACGTCTTAAAATATTCTCTCTCTCTGTTCTGGCATTTTATGTTGAAAAAGAAAAGATAAAAAAGAGTGTTCTCCCTCTGACATCCAGATAAATACGAGCCTCTTCCCTAAATCTGACATTCTGGTTTGCTGTTTTCTGGAGTTACTGTAACAATACCCAGTCAGGTGGAACGAATGAACCAAAAATGCGGTTTCTTCTTCTCCCCTTTTTGGCCTTTTTCTGGTGCAGCAGAGAAATGCACAGCCCATCAGGAAAAAACCTTAAACAAAAATGAGTGCACTTCAGCCCGCAAAGTTGTGCTTCTTATAAACGGAAATAAAACAAAGGCAATGGCCCACACTTGGGCTGATTCTGAACCCACCGCAGGTGAGCCTTCCTGTTAGCGAGGCCACTGCCATAGCAGCTTTATGCAGTCTCTCCAGGGTGTGGGAGGGAACAGGAACCAGCAGCAGCCCAGTGGGACTTGCAGGCCCTTCTGCTTCTACTTCCATCTTTCCTGGTGCCACACCAGATCTAGTTTTTATAAAGGACTTCATAGCCTAGCATGTGAGGCTATCGCATTGAATGAACAGCTGTTAATCAGGCTAGTGAAAGAGTGATGTAACATTGCCTAATCGATGATGGCTATATGCTGATTCTTTTAACCCCACTGAACTTATATTAGGCATGGAAAAAAGAAATGAAATCCTACTTCCATTTTCTTGGTTGAAGAGCACTGTTTTGTTCCGTCCTGCAGGTTTACACTTAAGACAGAAGAGCAGGATTTAAAAAAAAAAAAAAAAAAACTCTTTAAAATGCAAAGCAGTGGTAATTTAGCTTCCCTCCCTTATCTCCTCAAAGCTGCGCTACAGAATGGATATGAGAGAGGAGGCAGCTTCCAGCTGAGCCGCTCTTCTCACCTTCCTCTGTTATATGGGGAGAGGAGGCAGGAGAGACTATTTATGCATTTAAAACAAGGCCCTGGATGCGCTGAGGTGGGAGTCAGGATGATGGCTGTGGAGGTAATGTGCTTATTTTTGGATGTAATGAAATGTCTACAGATTCCGCACCAAAAACAGGTGCACAGAAAATCATGCACACACTCGCACACATGCACACACACACACATACATGCTTGCGCACACACACGCGCATGCAAGCACACAACCACATCACCTCTTTGCTATCACAGTTTGTTGTTCAGCTAGTCGTTCATGGTGAATTGTAGTGTAAGAGTACGTCATGTAGCAATATCACTGTAACCGCTGGCATCAAAAAAAAGCCTTTGAATCTCAATTTTTGCTATTTTTGAGTTTGACACATGAGCAGTCAGCGTGCATCATTAGGTGCGCACTGTCGACATCTCTCAGCTCAGTGGCTAATAAAGGGTGCTCAGAACTCCAAGTAGCGTGTCTAATATAGTGGAATAATGAAGCTATTTGTCTCATTTCCCATTTTGGGGAAAAGTTGTTATTTTTTATGACACAACCTGCCCCCCCCCATCATCATACAGGGCTGCAGCAAGGAAATAAGGTTTACCAAAATCCTACAGGTTGCCAGACTGATAAAACCTGCTGATTAGTGCTTGAAAAGGAGGTGGGCTTGCGGCTGAGAGGTTACAGGTTCGGTTCCCAATGAGGGCGCAGCCATTGTGACCTTGAGCAATGGTGCTTCACCCGGTTTGCTTCAGTAGAGATATCCAGCTGCATAAATGGATGATGTATGAAAATGTAAGCTGTGTTGGTAGCACTGTGCTGCCATGGCATAGCCTCCGATTTCAGCTGGAAGAGGCCTTCTCAGCGTTCACCAGGGTGCGAGACAGGTTACCAATTGCAATTGTAACAAGGCATCTTCTCCTGTCTGCCATGTCAGAAATGTATTGTTATCATGGTAATAATTAATAATGAGTATATTCTAATCTATCATATACACAATTAATATGTATATTCCCTATTAATCATATTAATTGTGCATATTTCTTGTTGTGTTAACAATTTATCTTGCCCTATCTGTCATTATAATTATTAATGATGCATAGCCCCTCTTAATCATTCTAATTATGCCTGTTCCATTTAAGTAATTAAAATTAATATTTATCATTTTAATAATAATTAACAATAAATTTGTCATAGTAATAATGTTTTTTTTTTCTTATTTTTCATGTTAATAATGCACATATCTCTGTGTTGGTTGTGCAGGTCTGTTGCCGAGGCGACGGAGGTGAACCTGAACATGCGGGTCGGCCTGCACACGGGCCGGGTCCTGTGCGGGGTTCTGGGTCTCAGAAAGTGGCAGTACGACGTGTGGTCCAACGACGTGACGCTCGCCAACGTGATGGAGGCCGGGGGTCTGCCGGGGTCAGTCAGCCCTGTTTAACACCCACCTCTCAGCTGAGCTACCATGTATTCATAAAGCACCTCTCAGCTGAGCTACTGCATGTATTCATAAAGCACCTCTCAGCTGAGCTACTGCATGTATTCATAAAGCACCTCTCAGCTGAGCTACCGCATGTATTCATAAAACACCTCTCAGCTGAGCTACCGCATGTATTCATAAAACACCTCTCAGCTGAGCTACTGCATGTATTCATAAAGCACCTCTCAGCTGAGCTACTGCATGTATTCATAAAGCACCTCTCAGCTGAGCTACCGCATGTATTCATAAAACACCTCTCAGCTGAGCTACCGCATGTATTCATAAAACACCTCTCAGCTGAGCTACCTGACCTATTCATAAAACACCTCTCAGCTGAGCTACTGCATGTATTCATAAAGCACCTCTCAGCTGAGCTACTGCATGTATTCATAAAACATCTCTCAGCTGAGCTACCTGACCTATTCATAAAACACCTCTCAGCTGAGCTACTGCATGTATTCATAAAGCACCTCTCAGCTGAGCTGCTGCATGTATTCATAAAACACCTCTCAGCTGAGCTACTGCATGTATTCATAAAACATCTCTCAGCTGAGCTGCTGCATGTATTCATAAAACACCTCTCAGCTGAGCTACTGCATGTATTCATAAAACACCTCTCAGCTGAGCTTCCGCATGTATTCATAAAACATCTCTCAGCTGAGCTGCCGCATGTATTCATAAAACATCTCTCAGCTGAGCTGCCGCATGTATTCATAAAACACCTCTCAGCTGAGCTACCGCATGTATTCATAAAACATCTCTCAGCTGAGCTGCCGCATGTATTCATAAAACACCTCTCAGCTGAGCTACTGCATGTATTCATAAAACACCTCTCAGCTGAGCTAGTGCATGTATTCATAAAGCACCTCTCAGCTGAGCTGCCGCATGTATTCATAAAACACCTCTCAGCTGAGCTACTGCATGTATTCATAAAACACCTCTCAGCTGAGCTAGTGCATGTATTCATAAAACACCTCTCAGCTGAGCTACTGCATGTATTCATAAAAAACCTCTCAGCTGAGCTACTGCATGTATTCATAAAACACCTCTCAGCTGAGCTAGTGCATGTATTCATAAAACACCTCTCAGCTGAGCTAGTGCATGTATTCATAAAACACCTCTCAGCTGAGCTGCCGCATGTATTCATAAAACACCTCTCAGCTGAGCTACTGCATGTATTCATAAAACATCTCTCAGCTGAGCTACTGCATGTATTCATAAAACACCTCTCAGCTGAGCTACTGCATGTATTCATAAAGCACCTCTCAGCTGAGCTACTGCATGTATTCATAAAACATCTCTCAGCTGAGCTACTGCATGTATTCATAAAACATCTCTCAGCTGAGCTACTGCATGTATTCATAAAACACCTCTCAGCTGAGCTACTGCATGTATTCATAAAACACCTCTCAGCTGAGCTACTGCATGTATTCATAAAACACCTCTCAGCTGAGCTACCGCATGTATTCATAAAACACCTCTCAGCTGAGCTACCGCATGTATTCATAAAACATCTCTCAGCTGAGCTACTGCATGTATTCATAAAACACCTCTCAGATGAGCTGCCGCATGTATTCATAAAGCACCTCTCAGCTGAGCTGCCGCATGTATTCATAAAACATCTCTCAGCTGAGCTACTGCATGTATTCATAAAACATCTCTCAGCTGAGCTACTGCATGTATTCATAAAACACCTCTCAGCTGAGCTACTGCATGTATTCATAAAACATCTCTCAGCAGAGCTGCCGCATGTATTCATAAAACACCTCTCAGCTGAGCTACTGCATGTATTCATAAAACACCTCTCAGCTGAGCTACTGCATGTATTCATAAAGCACCTCTCAGCTGAGCTACTGCATGTATTCATAAAACACCTCTCAGCTGAGCTACTGCATGCATTCATAAAACATCTCTCAGCTGAGCTACTGCATGTATTCATAAAACACCTCTCAGCTGAGCTACTGCATGTATTCATAAAACATCTCTCAGCTGAGCTGCCGCATGTATTCATAAAACACCTCTCAGAGGAGGCGGTGGTGGAATAGAGGTGGATAAGGGGTGGAGGGAGGGATGCCTGAAACAGAGAGCATGATGGGAATTGAGGTGCATGGCATTTATATACCTGTATGAAAAGCAGACTGACATACATGGGTATCTGAGTGAGAGCATGTCTGAAAATATTTCTCCTGAACTTCTGTTTTATAAACCTCCCGTAAAGTGTATGGGTATGGACACAGAATGCTGATCCTGGGTCTGTACACCCCTTCCTGTGCTGACCCCTCCCCTTCCTGTTCTGTACAGGAAGGTACACATCACCAGGAGCACCCTGGACTGCTTGAACGGGGACTACGAGGTGGAGCCAGGAAACGGACACGAGCGAAATGCCTTCCTGCAGAAACACCAGATAGAGACCTTCTTCATAGTGCCGTCTCACCGGCGCAAGGCAAGGGGACTGTGTGTTTATGTGTGTGTGTGTGTGTGTGTGTGTGTGTGTGTGTGTGTGTGTGTGTGTGTGTGTGTGTGTGTGTGTGTGTGTGTGTGTGTGTATGTGTGTGTGTGTGTGTGTGTGTGTGTGAGTATGTGTATGAGTGTGTGTGTGTGTGTGTGTGTGTGTGTGTGTGTGTGTGTGTGTGTGTGTGTGAGAGTATGTGTATGAGTGTGTGTGTGTGTGTGTGTAAGAGAGGGAGAGTGTGTTTGTATGCGTGAGCATGTGTGTGTGTACGTAAAAAAAGGGAGAATGTGATTGTGTGTGTATGTGAGAGTGTGTGTGTGTGTGTGTGTGTGAGAGTATGTGTATGAGTGTGTGTGTGTGTGTGTGTGTGTGTGTGTGTGTATGTGTGTGTGTGTGTGTGTAAGAGAGAGAGAGATAGAGCTAGTAAAACGGTGTATTAGCGTTTTTTGTGAGTGTGAATGAGGATGAGAGTGTGTGTGTGAGAGTATGTGTATGAGTGTGTGTGAGAGTATGTGTATGAGTGTGTGTGTGTGTGTGTGTAAGAGAGAGAGAGAGAGCTAGTAAAACAGTGTATTAGTGTGTTTTTGTGAGTGTGAATGAGGATGAGAGTGTGTGTTTATATTCATTGATATACAGGGAATGCCTGAGCTGTGAAAATTCAATGTAATGTGAGTAGATAAATATATTATTATGTCATATTTCAAATGTATTCCTTTTTTATATTCCAAATTTTTTGCATGCTGAATGTTGGCTTACATTGCTTTGAATGAAGTCAATCAAACACTCTGGCATAGTCTTTAACCAATGTTATTTAACCTGAGGTAGCTGTGGCAATAGTTGAACTCTCTGTTAGCTCAGAAAGGCTTCAGCTTGCTTTGAGATGAGAGTGAAAGTTCCGGATGGAAGCCTGCAGAATCTGGGCCATACCCTCTGTGTGCTGCTGTGCTGTGCCTCGCTGCACACCTGGCTCTGATCTCTGTCCTACCCCTCCTGCCCTCAGCTCACACAGGGCCAGAGGGTCCATCCACAGACATCTATTCATGTCTGTATTTCTAGTTTGGGAGCGCTTGAAGAGGCATTCCCAGTGTACATTTAGCCATTTAGCAGATGTTCTAGTCCAGGACTAACACAGTCTATATATTACACACTGTGCCTTTATACAGCTGGGCATTTTATAGTGAATATATTCAGGTGAAGCATCTTGATGAAGGGAATGAAAGCAGCGCTTAACTGGGACTTGAACCTGCAAGTCTCTGAGTAACACGGTAAGCTCCCTTACCATTGTACCGCATTGTACATACACTGTGCATTAGGATCGGCATGACGGTCAATAATATTATTACTATTTTCAGATTTTCAAAGTATAAAAACCATCACAATATAAATAATATTAATATAAAAAATAATAATAAAAAATAAAAACCATGGAACCGTTCATCCTTGATCTTTCCTATCCACGTGTGATATACCTTTGTTAAACCAATGCATTAAATATCGCAATCGGTCACATTTTGAATCACTATTAAAGCTAGCTCAGGTTGCAGTAAAACGGGCTGTTGCGGTAAAGTGAAATTTTGGTGGTTCAAGTGTTAATGTACGGAGCTGATCTTCAATGTCTTCAGACTGGTAAAATTTATCTGTGCATCAAGTCTTGACCTCTAAAAGTGTCACAGTAATGGTGATGTATGATATTTCGTGGAAACTAAGGATAATACACATATTAAATATACATATCAACAAAGCCATGAGCCCCAGGAACGGCCCATATTGTGTAGCACATCAAAAATACGTCAAGATACTCCTGGATGTTCTCAGATTTCACCCAGTGTCACTCTGAGAATCGCGAACCCCCAGTCTCTCGGTCTCTCTCATCTCAAATGCCCAGGAGCTAAGTCCCTCCGTTTGGATGTTAGAGATTTTTTAACACATCGAAGAAGTCTTTTCTTTGCGGGAACTAAAGAGGTCGTAACTCTCAGGGTGGCGCGCAAAGCTGTCTTTACCCACAATGCTCTGCTCTGTCAGTCTCCCAAATCCTTTTTTTAGAGATCCACTTAAAGGAGTTTGTCAAACTAAAGCAGGTATTTAAAAGGCCATTTCTCAGAATATGCTGGCACATGTGAGGGTAATTCAGAAAGAGCCTCTTGCCAGCGCTGCTTTGTCTGTCAAGCTGTGCTTTCTGACACAGTGGACTACTTTTAAAAGCATTTTAATACAATTCCTGCATTTGACTGCTGTGCCAATAAAAAAAGAATATTCGGTGGATCCAAAAATCAAGTATCTGTAGCAAAGAGAAAATGTTAATCCTTTCAAGCACTGTAATACCTGGCTGCTCAGGTTAATTAGCTAGCTCAACGGTACCTTGGCAGCACCCTACCTGAGAATTAAAACTGATACCTGAAACTGGGCTTTAAGAGAAATGCCACAGCTTTCCCTTAAGAGACCTGCTGATTTCTGTCAGTTTTGCATGTGCCCTATGTGTCTTTACCCATTTTATTTACGGATGAGGATAAGAAAACGCTTGTTTTAGCCTAAATCTGCTGATTTGTGGAGGAATGAAACCCTTTGTTGGAGGTTATAAAAGCTTCCCCTGTGATTCTGACCTCCTCCTCTGTTTGCTCTCTGTGTGTCGTGACAGATATTTCCCGGGCTGATACTCTCGGACATAAAACCTGCGAAGAAGATGAAGTTTAAGACAGTGTGCTACCTGCTCGTGCAGCTGATGCACTGCCGGAAGATGTTCAAGGCTGAGATACCGTTCTCCAACGTCATGTCCTGTGAGGACGGAGACAAGGTGCGGCAGTGTGTGTGAGTGTGTGTGTGTGTGTATAGAGGCAATTATGTGTGTGTGTCAATCTGCCAGTGTGTGTTTTTTATTTGTGTGTTCATGTGTACGTGTGTAGGTGTGTGTGTGCAGTATGTGCATAGGTGTGTGTGTATGTCTATGTGCTCGTATGCATGATGTGTTTATAAACAGCTAAATGTTTAGCTTTTAGCTTTTGTTCCCCACCCCCCCAAAGTGAAGTCATGTTCCCCTGGCTGGACCAGGGTCTGTTTCAGCACTGATGGACACAGGCCTCCAGTACTGACCGAGCCCCAGCTCTATGTCTGCTTCTCTCTCTCTTTCTCTGTCCTCCTCCCTTTCTGCCTGTTTCTCTCTCTCTATCTCTCTCTCTCTCTCTCTCTCCCTCATCACTTAATGATGGATAGTGGCCAGTTATTTTTTTTTAGCATTTTTTGGATCGGCAGGGCAGCTCGAGAGCTTAGGTTCAGTAGCGGGGGAAAAGGCTATGTCATGTCAAGTTCAAAATGAGCTCAGTTCACATAAGCTGCTTATGGGGTGTAAAAATGCTGTTTGTTGTCGTTCTGTGAATTATGGCGCTGCTGGGTAAGGTTGGACATTATGACCATGAAGAAAGATCCTTTTATCGTTAGAGAGGCTCTCCACTTCCTCTTGGACTGGCTGTACTTCCTCTTATCATACCTTTACTTCATCTTACCCTGCACACACTTCCTCTTCCTCTGTCTCTTATTATTGTACCTCTGCTTCGCTTCAGCATGTATACCACAATAAGCCAGCTAAATAGCCAAAGGAGGAGGATAGAGGGAAATGATGAGTTGAAGCTGAAGCTATTATCTAGAGCAGCTTACACAGTTTACGTTTATACACACTCTCCATTCATACAGCTGGATATTTTACTGAGGCAGTTTTGAGTGAAGTAGATAGATCAAGGGTACAACAGCAGTGTCCTGCCTGGGAATTGTTGGAAGACTATGTCTGCAACCGTTTTACTACTTATAGTAGGTGAGTATGTGTGTGTGTACGCTCCACGGTCAGGGAGCTGGTGAGGCTGTCTGGTTTTGTTTATGTCAGTACCCAGCATCACTAGTAAGGCTCCAGGATGAATAAGCCACACCCTCACCCCAACCTGACCTTTAACATTTAACCTTTAACCTTTACCCTCTCTCCCCTGCAGAGACGGGCACTGCGCACAGCGCCAGAGAAGTTGCGTAACCGGACGTCCTTCTCGGCCAACGCGGCGCAGAGCAGTCCTGGCACACGCGTCAACCGCTACATCGGCCGCCTGATCGAGGCGCGGCAGACGGAGTCCGAGACCGCCGACCTGCACTTCCTCACACTGATGTACAAACGGGCGGAGAGGGAGGAGAAAGTGAGAGACACCAGACTTACGCATGCACATGCATACACACATGCATACACAAAACACACACACACACAAGCATACACAGATGCACACACAAAAACACACACGCACACACATGCATACATACAGTACATGCACGCACAAAAACACACATGCATACACACATGCATACATGCACAAAACACATGCACACACATACACGCATAAAACATGCACGCACACACACACATGCATACACACATGCACGCACAAAAACACACACGCACGCACGCACACACATGCATGCATGTCTGCACTCAGACACACACACACACACACACACACATACTACATACAAACACAGACACACTCCACACACACACACACACAGACTGATCCCTTTGCTTCAGACTCCCTCCCCTCCTCCTTTGTGTTCGTACCATGTTATATCTCTCCCTGTCACAGTCCCCATGCTGTGAGGACACTGCCTAAGTCTACAGACTGTGTGTGTGTGTGTGTGTGTGTGTGTGTGTGTGTGTGTGTGTGTGTGTGTGTGTGTGTGTGTGTGTGTGTGAGTGTGCAGTATTTGTTAATGCTCCATCTGGATCTGTTCAGTGCTTCTGTAAGCAGTAGCTGAGTG